>ML345189.1:0-35173 GCA_005239505.1 Nicotiana paniculata | reverse complement strand
ACTTAAAAATGAGTACATGAATAGTTTTTCAACTTTTAATTTTTTATTTTTTACTCCTTCATTTGATAACGTGTAAAATATTTATTCTCCCTTGCTTAATATATATATATATATATATAAACACACTTAAATAATTGAATATAAAATTAGGAGAAATATTAATAATTTTTAATATTATTAATTATTAAAAAATAGGTATCATCAATTATCAGTTAAGTCAAAAAAAAAGAAAGGGAATTAACCTAAAGCCCAAAGTGGGCTGTTGTAAGAAAACGCTCAAGGCCTTAGAAGCACTTTCCAAAAAGCAAAAGGGCTTAAAGCCTTCCAGCAAAACAGAACACGAGTTATGTTTAGTCACGCTTAGCAGAGGCAAAGAAAAAGGCTTAAAGCCTATAACGAACAGAGGCAACGTTACGTCTCCTGCTTCTCCCATTGAAGTATAACGCAGGACCTTCTTTAGGTCACGACTGAGGTAATTTTTTTATGGAATTGTAAGCTATAACATCACTATACACTAGAATCTAACACCCTAATAGGGTGAATTCATGGAAAAGTTTTACAAAACCTCAAGAACACCCATCAAGTACGAGTTAGGTTTTTGGTGTTATAAGATAAATTATTAACTTTTATCGGATTGCTATAACGGGTAAAATAAGTTAGAGGTAGTCAAGGATTGTTAGAACAAGACATCTCCCCAAAACTTAGAATTTAAAAGTTGAACCAAAAGTTCTTAGAATTGAGAAAAGATTAATACCTTGGGAAAGTTGGATACTTATTGTAACTTATTGTTGTAGTATTTGGTCGTTGAGTTGATTACAAGGATTGGAACTTACATTGTTTCTTGAAAGGAGAAATTGAGGTGAGTGGATATAACCCTTTACTAAAGTGGTTCTACTCACAAAAACATGCTCACAAAGTGTTTGATAAATTGCTTTAAAGAGTCAACATGTGCTTAATTGGAACGAGTGAATACATGTTGCTAAGTATATTCTAGTTGAAGCTTATATATTTTACTTGAGAGGTATAATCGTCTATCCTTCATATTTTTATGCTTTATTAAATGATCTTACATATTAAAGTTTCAAGAGTTAGATAGAACTTTTAGACATACCTTGAGTGATTTTATTTCATGCTTATGTTATGCATACACTGAAGTATATTATTATGAATACTGATAGAGTACTTTCAAACAATATTTAGACTTGAAAAGTCATAAGAAGAAATTTTATAAAGAAAAGATTTTTGGAAGTATCCTTTATTCTGAGAAGGGGTCATCGTCCAGGCCGAGGGTCCTGATCTAGGTGTTGACTTCCTGAAACTACTTGTGCCAAAGTAGGGAGCACACGAGCCGAGAGTCTAGTTGCTGAGAATTTACTTAGCCATGCTAAGGTATGATACATGAGCGCTGAGAACCATGAAGCGAGTGGCACCTCGTGGATTGGGCCTATTTGATCAGGTTGAGGTCGAACCCGTGCCGATCATACGGTGACTAAGACAGAAACAGGTCAGGATAGTTGGAACTCCCAAAGTATAAAGTGAAGAATATTTTTTTATAAAGAAAAAGAAAAGAATTTCTTTTAGAATATTCATAAATTTCTATTATGCAATTATGCTAGAATTGTTCTTACAAGTTTTATGTTTTACATGCATTTAGAACATTTGCTCGTAATGTATATGTTAATAAAGTTTCACCCCCTGTCGTTGAGACTCGCTGATTACAATGGATGGTACTGACGTTCTCTTTTGGGAACCTACATTGGTCTGCGGTACAACGTAGGAATCATTTTTGCAGGCGATCAAGCTACGGGTTAGGACTTCCCTCACTTCCAGTACTATTGGTGAGCTCCGTTTTTGTTCGTGGAGTATTCCTTAGAGTCATATTTATTAGTATTTCTTTGTTTACTTGGAGAACTAGCCAGGAAAATCTCTTGTCCTGAGCAGTGCGCCAGTTTATCAGTAGAGGCTCCATAGACACAGTCGGTGGGTGAAGTTTCAGATGTTTTTGGATAATAACTTAGCAGTATTTCAGTAGTTAATACGGATAAAGTTTTGGATTTTATTTATTTTAAATATTTAAATTAATCAAAAGTATTTGGTTAAAGTATTGCCTTGTTGCATATAAAGTTTGAAGTTATAATTGATTTGACAAGTACAGATGGTTCGCTCGGTCATGTTTGGTGATCGGGTGCCGGTCACGGCTTGTTCAGAAAATGGGTTGTGACAAACTTGGTATTATAGCCTCAGGTTTATGGAGTCCTAGGGGTCTATGAAGCCGTGTTAGTAGAGTCTTGTTTATGGATATGAAGCGCGCCATACTTATAAATAGGAGGCTACAAGCATTTAGGAAAAGTCTCATTTTTTCATACTTTAGATCGTGCAGTAGAGCCTACCTCTAAGAAATTATCTAATGTATTCTTTTCTCCAAAACTCGCAGAAATGGCTCACACTCGCAACTTTGACACCGACACTCGGAATGTTGCTCAAGAAACTATTGATACTGTTGTGGCTCAAGGTAGAACTAAGAAGGCTTCAACTCAGAAAAGGAGGGGTAAATCCATAAAGGGGGTTCAAGTACCCCGGGTTTGAGCATGAAGAAGGGGTGGAACATGATGATCCAGTACCTCAGGATCCAGTACGGGCCCCAACAACAGCTCCAGACCAGACAACTATATCTCCAGAGGTGGGTCAGATGTTTAATGCTGTCAATCGTGCTATGGAGATGCTTAAAGCCTTCATGGACAACCAGAACGAGAGAATAGATGAGATTCCACCTCAGTCAAATAGACAGAACAATTTCGAGTCCTCAAGAATGAATGAATTTTTGAAGTTGAGTCCTCCAGTGTTCCATGGTTTTATAGTTGATGAAGATCCAATATTGTGGTTGGAGGGTGTCAACAAAGCCCTCCGAGCGATGAAAGCATTCAATGATGAAGCTCTGGAGCTGGCTGCTTACCAACTTAGAGATGCGGTTGGCGCTTGGTTTGAGATGTGGGAAAAGGAAAGAGATGAAGATGATGGTCTGCCTACTTGGGAAGAATTTGAAGAGGCCTTCATGACTAAATTTATCCCGGAAGAGGATAGGGAAGTTAAGTCTACAGAGTTCGAACAACTCAAGCAATGGAATAAAGGTGTGCAAGAGTACTACATGGAATTCATAAGGTTAGCTAAGCATGCTCCTCAAATGGTTAAGACAGAAAAAGCAAAGATTTGGAGGTTTGTTGGCGGTTTGGCTTACCACATTAAGGATATGACATCGGGTGGGGATGACAACCTTCTCCTCTGTTGTGGGATTTGCCAAGCACTTAGTAAAAGACAGACAACAAAGGAGAGAAGAAAAATAGCATAACAAGAAAGACCGGACAACGGGAAGGTTTAATGGTACATCCAGCGGGGGTGGAAGGGATTCGTCTAATAAGAAGTAATTAACACCAGCTCAGTCCAGTCATCATTCAGGTGGTGGGTCTTCCTTCAGACGTACTCAGAGTTATGGGAACCAGTCTCGCAAGAATCATAAGACACCATCCTCACATAGCCAGAGTCATGCTGAGCAACATTCACACCAACAAGGTCTTTGTGGAACATGTAAGCGACATCATTCAAGTCAGTGCAAGCTCGGGTTTCATAGTTGCTATCATTGTGGAGACATTGGTCATATAAATGACAACTGCCCAAAGTTGTGATGTAATTTCAGTGGTGGATCAAATTGTCCTTCTAGTTCCTCAGCTACTGCAGTTACACCACCTCAGGCTCGTGGTTCTTATAATCAGACCGGGCATGGGGCAGGAAGATGTGCAGATCGAGTTAGTCAAGGAGGGGGACAACCCCGTTTGTTTGCTACACTTGATCGTCAAAGTGCGGAGGCATCTGTAGAAGTTATTACAGGTATACTTTTAGTCTGCTCGCATAATGCTTATGCCATAATGGATCTAGGTTCAATGTTTTCATATGTGACTCCATACTTTGTAATTAACCTCGGGCTAGAACCTGAACAACTTAGTGAGCCATCCCTAGTATCTACTCCAGTTGGCGAGTCAGTGAAAGTCACAAAAGTCTATAGATGTTGTATAGTTTCAGTCTAAGGTCGCAACACTGAGACCGATCTCATAGAGTTAGAAATGGTGGATTTCAATGTGATCATGGGTATGGATTGGTTGTTTTCATGCTATGCCATATTAGATTGTCGTGCCAAGATAGTCAGGTTCCAATTTCTAAATGAAGAAGTCTTAGAGTGGAAGGGTAGTTCAACATCGCTTGTAGGTAAGTTTATTTCTTACCTTAAGGCACAACGAATGATCAGTAAAGGGTGTCTCGCCTATTTGGCTCACATTATTAATCCAGAATCAGACCCACCATCTCTTCAGTCGGTGCCAGTTGTTAGAGAAGTTCCAGAAGTTTTCACAGATGACCTTCTCGGACTTCCTCCTAAAAGAATCATAGAATTTGGCATTGATCTCATGCCAGGCACTCATCCCATATCTATATGTCACGCCCTGAACCATGGCTTACGCGTAACACGCACTCGGTGCCTGACTACATGTGACCGAGCGAACCAACTGTATGGCTGGGTCAACATGTGGTATAACTGTAAGCTAGATGGAAATATACAACATGATGATCTACTAAAGAGTCTGACTGAAATATCATAGATGCGGAAAATACTGAAAAATCTGCAAGTATAAACGAGCAGCCGACAAGACTAACACATAAAAGCCTGCTAACATTTGACTGACTAACTATAGTCTACAAAGCCTCTATAAAATACTGAAATGCTAACTTTTTACCGAGACAAGGTCTCTGGTATACCTTATTAACTGAAATACTATAATGACTAGAAAAGGGAGGGATAATGCTCCGAAAGACTAGGCTTCACCAATAGGTGATACGAGATGTCCTAGCAAGTAGGGTCGTCAACTTGTAAATCGTTACCTGCATCACGAGATGCAGGCCCCGGGCAAAAAGGGACGTTAGTACATTTGAATTGCACTGGTATGTAAAACAACTGAAGGAAAGAATTATAATTCTGAAACAAACTGATAATTGATAATTGAACTAAACATAAGAAGTAAGGTTATGAATACTCCCTTTCTCGAATGATGAACCAAACTGTTTATCTGAATAAATGAACTGCGATATGTATATATATATATATATATATATATGTGTGTGTGTGTGTGTGTGTGTGTGTGTGTGTGCGCGCGCGCTCGTGTGCGCACAAACTGCGGCCTCGGGTCCAAGTATACGTATACATAACTGCGGCCTCAGGCCCAAAAATGCATAAAGCATAAACTGCGGCCTCGGGCCCAAATACAGGTGTTCAACATTCAGGAATTTAGAATCAGGAACTGAGAATCATACTGCAATACATGATACTGAAATAATGAACCATACTGAGTTACATGATACTGGAATAATGAATAGGACTAGACTGAGATGTGTACCCATAATAAGTTGATTTGCCATAAATGAAACTCATATAATACTGAATGATTATGAAAGTATTCCATCTAGAGAATATAATTTCTATGACTCTTCATGGAACTAAGGCATAATTACTTTTTGAGGAAACTAGTAATAGTCATAATGAATGGGACGTAGGGAGAATCATAGACGTTCCCAAACGTAAAGAGTTAGCCTCACATACCTTAATTTCGCCCCTTAGTGATACTACAGTGAACTAGGAACCTTCAATCTTTTTGGGAGAAATCTTGCAAAACCCTCCTTTGAGTTCTTGAAGAAATCTGTTGAAGATCTAAGTATTTTATGTGTAGAATTCATCAATACTAGTGTATAAATGATGGAATTCACACCAAGATAATGTGGATTTATTACCTTGAAGATGGGAGGGGTTGGAGGTCTTGAGAGTGTGGAGAAGAGCTCCAAAATCCGCCAAACGAAGTGGGGAAAATAACCCCCAAAGGTCTTATATGAAAATAGGGTCGGGTTGAAAAAAAAAAAGATTTGCACAGCCGCAGCACATGAGGCACCGCATGGGATGGCGAGGTAATGAAAAATGTGCCTAGAAACGAAATTTGGAAGTGTTCTGTAAATCTTCACAGTCGCGCCGCATGGGGCGGCGCGTTAGTGTAAAATTATGCTAGCTTTTGGTAATTTGGTCATAACTTCTGGTAGGAGTGTCCAAATGACGAACGGTTTGAAGCGTTAGAAACTAGACTCAAAGAGATTTAATATTATAGGTTGTGAATAACCTAAAACATTATATATCTGTAGATATGATCGTCCAAAGTGTGTTCTTGTGCATACTTATTTGGAATTTTAGTCTATCATGTAATTTCTAACTTGGCTTAGACTTAGGTCTCTCCTTGGAACCCAAATCACTTATGATATGCCTCATACACTTATTATCATAACCAATTGATTACCATCACGTTAATACTCATTTAATGCATCCACAACCGATTCAAATTTACGGGGTGTTACACTATACTCCTTATAGGATGACTCTAGCAGAACTTAATGAGTTGAGAGAACAGTTGAAAGACCCTTCTTAACAAGGGATTCATCAGGCCGAATGTTTCACCATGGGGTGCCCCGGTATTGTTTGTCAAGAAGAAAGATGGGTCTCTCAGAATGTGCGTGGACTATCGACAGTTGAATAAAGTTATCATTAAGAACAAGTACCCACTGCCAAGAATGGATGATTTATTTGATCAAATTCAGGGTGAAAAATACTTTTCAAAGATGGACTTGAGGTGTGGGTACCATCAGTTAAGAATTAGAGAAGAAGGTATATCTAAGATAGCCTTTAGAACTCGCTACGGGCATTATGAATTTCTAGTAATGTCCTTCGGGTTGACAAATGCTCCAGCTGCATTCATAGACCTCATGAACAAAGTTTTCAAGCCATTCCTTGATACCTTTATTATCGTTTTTATAGACGGTATTTTGGTATACTCTAAGAGCAAGGATGAGCATGCCGAACACCTCAGGATAGCCCTGCAGACCTTGAGGGAGAATGAGTTTTATGCCAAATTTTCAAAATATGAGTTCTGGTTGTAGATAGTGGAATTCTTAGGCCACGTGGTATCTAGTGAAGGCATAAAAGTAGATCCTCAGAAGACAAAAGCACTCAAGAACTGGCCTAGGCCGACAACGCCAACTGAAATGGTTTCTTGGGGTTAGCTGGCTACTATAGAAGGTTTGTAGAGGGGTTTTCCTCACTTGCAGTACCATTAACTAACTTGACTCAGAAAGCAGTTAAGTTCCAGTGGTCTGACGCTTGTGAGCAGAGTTTTCAAGAGTTAAAGAAGAGGTTGACCACTGCACCTGTGTTAACCTTGCCGACAGGTTCGGGTGGGTTCACAGTGTATTGTGGTGCCTCTAGAGTGGGTCTTGGTTTTGTTCTTATGCAAGATGGAAAAGTCATTGCTTATGATTCCAGGAAGTTAAAGAATCATGAAAAGAACTACCCCACACACGACTTGGAGCTTGCAACAATGGTATTTGCATTAAAGATATGACGACACTACCTTTATGGAGAGCATTCTGAAGTGTTTACAGATCACAAAAGCCAGTACATTTTCAAGCAAAAAGAATTAAATATGAGACAGATAAGGTGGCTCGAGCTATTGAAGAATTATGACTTCAATATTCTTTATCACCCTGGAAAAGCAAATGTGGTAGTAGATGCACTTAGTAGGAAGTCAATGGGTGTCTTGGCCCATCTTGCAGTACAAAGGCGAACTTTGGGTCGAGAAATTCAAAACTGGTAAATGATGGAATTAGATTGGATGAGACCGAAGAAGGAGGTATAGATGCTTATGCCTTAGCGCAATATTATTTAGTTACGTATGTTAAGGCTAAGCAAGACAAAGATCCTTACTTAGTGAAGTTAAAATAAAGAGTGAGAAACAAAGAAATCACAACTTTGAAGTTGATGGAGTTTTGAAGTTGAATGATCAGTTATGTGTTCCTGATATAGATGGGCTTAGGAAGACCATAATGGAAGAAGCTCACAGTTCGAGGTACTCTATTCACCCAGGTGCTACCAAAATGTATCTGGACTTGAAAGAGTTGTACTGGTGGAAAGGCATGAAGAAGCAAGTAGCAGATCATGTGGATAAATGTTTGAATTGTCAGAAAGTCAAAGTCGAGCATCAAAGGCCTGGTGGCCTAGCTCAAGATATAGAGATACCACAGTGGAAGTGGGAGATGATTAATATGTATTACGTAGTAGGTCTACCTTGCACATACCGTAAGCATGATTCAATTTGGGTTATTGTAGACCGACTAACAAATTTTGCGCATTTCCTACCAATAAAGACGACAGATTTCGCAGAGCAATATGCGCAGTTGTACATCAAGGAAATAGTCTGATTGCATGGTACTCCAGTTTCAATCATATCTGACAGAGTCCCTCAATTCACGACGCATTTTTGGCACGCATTTAAGAAAATATTAGGTACCAAGGTCAATTTGAGCACCGCTTTCCATCCACAGACTGATGGTCAGGAAGAAAAGACCATTCAGACTCTCGAAGTTATGTTGCGAGCATGTGTTATAGATTTCGGAGGTAATTGGGATGATCACTTGCCACTTATAGAATTTTCTTACAATAACAGTTATCAGGCCAGCATTGGTATGGATCCTTATGAAGCGTTGTATGGGCGAAGATGTAGGTCTCCAGTGGGTTGGTTTGAACCAGCAGAGGTGCCATTGATTGGTCCAAAGTTTGTTTGTGAGGCCTTAGAGAAAGTCAAGCTAATCAGAGAAAGACTGAAAGCGGCCCAGAGTCATCAAAAGTCCTATTCTGACAAGAGGCATCATGACTTAGAGTTCATGGTTGGGGACAAGGTGTTTTTGAAAGTTTCACTTATGAAAGGAGTTATGAAGTTTGGTAAGAAACGGAAACTTAGTCCTAGATTTATTGAACCTTATGAGATTCTAGAAAAAAAGGGAAACATGGCTTATGAGCTATGCTTAGAAAGTACATTCATGATGAGTCGCATATAATACCTGCCGATATCATAGAAATTAAAGAAGGCTTGACTTATGATGAACTACCTATAGAAATTCTCGATAGGCAAGTAAGAAAGTTGAAAACAAAAGATATAGCATCGGTAAAGTTTTTGTGGAGTAATCATGATTCAAAAGAGGCCGTGTGGGAGGTCAAGGAAGATATGAGGAAGAAGTACCCTTATTTATTTGAGGAACAAGGTATGTGAACCTAGGTTTGGCTTGTCATTTATATTTCATTTATTAAATACAAGTTAGCAAGTGTTTATGTCCTTCCTAGATAATACTTAATTGTTATAGTAATTTAGTTTATGCTAGAGTATATTTAATTTATTAAAGTGATTTACTTTTGCTAAAGTGTTGTGCTTTAGATTCTTAGTTATTGTGGTACCTCCTTGCCGGAGTGTGAGCAATTAATTTATAAGTTGTGTATGGTGCCTATGAATAGTCTGTTATGGTATATTTGGTTATTGTTGGTGTAGTTTTGGTTTTTGTGACAGGGATATTTTTTTAGATAGTCCCATTTACAAGGAAAACTCTGCCGAAAATTTTAAAAATTTAGGAAGTTAGCCAAAATTTTGAATCCCTTGGAAGACTGAGTAGTGCTAAGAAAACTTAAGATGCTCAAGGACCTAAGGAATGATTGTTAGCTTAAGATTAAGGTCCTAGCAACATTCGAGGACGAATGTTATTAAGGAGGGAAGATTGTTACACTCCTCAAATTTGAAAAAGTTTCGAGACACGCTAATTATAGAATTAAATTATTATTATTATTATTATTATTATTTTCTTACCTATAGTGAATATATATATATATATATATATATATACACACACACACTTAAATAATTGGATATAAAATTAGGAGAATAATTTTTAATATTATTAATTATTAAAAAGTGTATATCATTAATTATTAGTTAAGTCAAAAAAAAAAAAAGAGAATTAACCTAAAGCCCAAAGTGAGTTGTTGTAAGAAAAGGCTCAAGGCCTTAGACCCAAGAAGCACTTTCCAAAAAGCAAAAGGGCTTAAAGCCTTCCAGCCAAACAAAACACATGTTCTGTTTGGTCACGCTTAGCAGAGGCAAAGAAAAAGACTTAAAGCCTATAACGAACAGAGGCAGCGTTACTTTTTTTTTTTATGGAATTGTAAGTTATAACATCATTATACACTAGAATCTAACACCCTAATAGGGTGAATTCATGGGAAAGTTTTACAAAACCTCAAGAACACCCATCAAGTACGAGTAAGGTTTTTGGTATTACAAGATAAATTTTTACTTTTATTGGATTGATATAACGGGTTAAAATAGTTAGAGGTAGTAAAGGATTCTTAGAACAAGACATCACCCCAAAACATAGAAATTTAGAAGTTGAACCAAAAGTTGTTAGAGTTGAGAAAATATTAATACCTTGGGAAAGTTGGATACTTATTGTTGTAGATTTCGGTCGTTGAGTTGATTACAAGGATTGTTGCTTGAAATGAGAAATTGAGGTGAGTGGATATAACCCTTTACTAAAGTGGTTCTACTCAAAACATGCCCACAAAATATTTGATAAATTGCTTTAAAGAGTCAACATGTGCTTAGTTGGAATGAGTAATACGTGTTGACTAAGTATATTCTAGTTGAAGCTTATATATTTTACTTGAGAAGTATAATCGTCTATCCTTCATATTTGTATGCTTATTACATGATTTTACATGTTAAAGTTTCAAGAGTTATATAAAACTTTTAGACATACCTTGAGTAATTTTATTTCATGCTTATGTTATGCATTCACTCAAGTATGTTATTATGAATACTGATAGAGCACTTTCAAACAAGATTTAGACTTGAAAAGTCACAAGAAGAAGTTTTAGAAAGAAAAGATTTTTGGGAGTATCCTTTATTCTGAGAAGGGGTCATTGTCCAGGCTGAGAGTCCTGATCTAGGCGTTGACTTCCTGAAACTACTTGTGCCAAAGTAGGAGCACACGAGCCGAGAGTCTCGTTGCTGAGAATTTACTTAGCCATGCTAAGGTATGATACATGAGCGTTGAGAACCATGAAGTGAGTGGCACCTCGTGGATTGCGCCTATTCGATCATGTTGGGTTCGAACCTATGCCGATCACATGGTGACTAAGACAGAAATATGTCAGGATAGTTGGAACTCCCAAAGTATAAAGTGAAATATATTTTTTTAGAAAGAAAAAGAAAGATTTTCTTTTAGAATATTCATAAACTGCTATTATGCAATTATGTTAGAATTGTTCTTATAAGCTTTATGTTTTACACGTATTTAGAATCTTTGCTCGTAATGTATATGTTAGTAAAGTTTCTCCCCCTGTCGTTGAGACTCACTGAGTACAATGGATGGTACTGACATTCTCTTTTGGGAACCTACATTGGTCTGCGGTACAATATAGGAACCGATTTTGCAGGCGAGCAGGCTACAGGTTAGGACTTTCCTCACTTCCGGTACTATTGGTGAGCTCCACTTTTGTTCGTGGAGTATTCCTTAGAGTCATCTTTATTTAGTTATTTCTTTGTTCACTTGGAGAACTAGCTAGGCAAATCTCATGTTCTGAGCAGTGCATCAGTTTATAGTAGAGGTTTCATAATTACAATCCGTGGGTAAAGATTCAGATGTTTTTGGATAATAACTTAGCAGTATTTCAGTAGTTACTATGGATAAAGTTTTGGAGTTGATTTATTTTAAATATTTAAATTAATCAAAATTATTTGGTTAAAGTATTACCTTGTTGCATATAAAGTTTGAAGTTATAATAGATTTGACAAGCACATATGATTCGCTCGGTCATGTTTAATGATCGGGTGCCAATCACGACTTGTTCAAAAAATGGATTATGACAACAATACTTTTAAGCTTTCAATAGTTCTATCTTCTATTGCTCTATAATACCTTATCTAAAATCAACAATATCTCAAGAAAGACTAAATAAATTATTTATAATATCAATTGAAAAAGAATTATTAGAAAAAATCGATTGTAAAAAGATCATTAATAATTTTATATCTCAAAAATTTAGAAGATTAGATTTCAAATAAAAATATATCTTATAACTTCCTTCTAAAAATTTAGGCATCGTATTAAATTTTGATCTTAGGCCCCGCATGTGCTTGAGCCACCCTGTTTGTCACCTCAAGTCCTACTAACTACCCTTTATTCCACTCTTAACAAAAACATTTGTGCTCTCCAAATCCAAATATCCAGGTTCCAGACCACCGGAAAATGAAAACTGGATAGTAGCACAAAATACATTATATTTTTACAAGTATAAATATGCACATATGATCACTGCCAAAGTATAAATGACACGCTGAGAGTGCATTATTTTTGCATACTTTCCAAGAGTAAATTAACATTGAAAACTTTCTGGAAATGATCTGTTGAATATAGCACTGCTCACAAGTAGTCTCTCATTATTCACAACCTTCTAGTTCGTCGACACGGTTTGAGTAATGCTATGAAGAGGCAATCTCATTTCACCACAGAGTTACAGAGGGTTCCTCCAGTTTCCAGTATCTGTTAAGAAACCATAACGAGTCTGCTTCAACAGCATATCCATCATCGTTACGATGCCAACCAAAATAGGCATGTGTTCTGTTCTTGATATCCAATATCCCATGACCGAAGCTTGCTTCCCGATAGGCGGAATACCTTGGCTGTGGTTGTGTCATCCTGCAGCAAATGAAGGCATTAACCAAGAAATAGGATCATAAGTATCAGTGGTTATCAATCTTAAACTATTCATATTTGACTAGCTAAATAATGTTCTTGTATTTGGAGCATACTCTGTAGCTAATCCCTCTCGATTTCCTCCATCTCCAATGGTAATATACACGGGGGCACACTCATCCCTGACAGGACTGCACTTCCTATTAATGATATTGTAAGCAACGTTTGATACCCGCTCCTGAGACCAGATATACCAACGACATTAGTTAATCAGAGACTTAGGGAAGCTGTTAAATTTTAGACCATGGTTACATGTATGGCATGCGGAGACTTACTGATCGTTCATAAGCATGAACATGACCAGCGAAGACAACATCCACCTTGTAACTCACAAACCATGGCTCATATATGACTCGCATTGTTTCCCCTTCCATATAGTGATGTACATAACTACTATACATTGGACAATGCACGAGTACAATGAGCCATGGTGTCTCACTCCTGTTAACTTTAGGCAACTCATTCTTTAACCATTTCCATTGAGGAGTGGATGTACCTAAAAAGAAAGAAACCAGGAGAAACGAAAATTCACCACTATCCACAAAAGTAAAATGAAGAGTGTAGCCACAAGTTCTTCAACAGAGCAGTGTCCCTTGAACACTTCATTGGAAGATCTGCTCAAATATCCAGCTTACTTGCTTATCCAAATGGTGATTAACCCTGAATAACATAGGTATGTGGATTCGTATTTTCCTTAATCCCGTAAATCTTGGACAGTACAGTCACATAATCTTCTTTTCTCTTGCTACCATCAATCATAAGATCTCAGTTATAGAGTCTTAAGCGTTTACTTTCCTAATATTATTATTTAGTTAAAACTATCTTTTCTATAGCTTCATCAAATTATCAAGTAATGCAGGGGAAAGTACACTCTATGCGTTTATCATGTTAAAAACTGTACATAGTTCTTATAACATGCTAAATTCTTACCAAAAGCTGAATAAGAAGACATGACAATAATATAGGCTGAAGCTCTCTTTATAGAGTACCAAAGCGGAGAAGTACTGTCTGATGCTCTGTAAGGCGTGGAAAATCGGTGCTTGTAAGGTACAAAAGGTTTGGATTCGCCCTGCAATGAAGTAACTATAGCATTACCAAGTTATCACTAAGAACAACAAGTGTGAAGAAGATAAGCCAGTTATCATTGTTCCTATAATGTAATACATTTTACATAATGCCTTTTCTCTTCTAAGCAATTTTCAATTAAGCCATGTATTTCTTAAGTCTTCTAAGCTAAACCAATTTGGCAAAAGATTTAGAAAGACATGCTTAGAAACTCTCATCCAGAATAGTTATGAATAGGATGCTTACAATTTCAGGAACAAAATCAAGTTCATGATTTCCGGCGGTCCAAATCCAAGGTTGATATGCTGCACTTCTCTCGATAAATCTCCCCCATGTGTCCCATCGTATGTTGTTGTGAAACTGATAATTATCAGCATAAGAGAGGTCTCCGACAAAGAGCATCGTCTGGCCCTTTTGAGGGTTCAACTCATAATGAGTCAGTGTGCTATTGGAGTCGTAGGTCTGACCAAGATCCCCTGTTCAATAAACAGAATAAGCCTAAGCTAAACTAACGTAAGTCCAAGCTACATGACCTAAAATGAAGGAAATATGACATCACCATCTCGAGGGACCTGATCCTAAAAATGGAAGTAATTTGAGAGAACATCTATATTTAACGATTCACCCACCAGAATTAAAAGAAAATGTAAGTAGTAATTGGGACATTACCAATGAGACCAAATGTAAAAGGAACATCAGGTCCAGGTTTTGGAGGAGATACAAACCAAAACTGTCTGGTTGTATTTCCTAACCCCACTTCGTAATAGTACTTTGTATCAAACTGCAACAAGAACAAAATATAGTTTTCTTAAGAACTTGTATTATTTAGTACAAAAGGGGGTGAGTGAAAAACATGCACCATAGGCTGTATTTGAGGTCAACGTGCGGATATAGAATGACACCGTACCTCCAGATCCTTGATGGTACAGTGATGTATATACCCGGAAGTGTAATTGTAATACTTGTAGTTAACAACAAAGCCCTCAGCAGAGCTCTTAGCATTGCTATTTTCGGCCCAATAGAGGACTGAATTTGAGCCAGGCTCATCTGGTGTGGTCCAAGACACAATCACACCCTTTCCTTCAAGATCCCCTTGTGTTATATAGACCTTCAACATCCACATTCACTTCACCGGATGAGCAAAACCAAAATACACAAGGTGGCATAAAGCAACGGCAATAATATCCGCTCTAAATGAGCGACGACAACAACAAACCCAGTGTAATCTCACACCGTAGGGTTCTAGTACTACATTTACATATTTCATTGGAATGACATCCAAGAAACAACCAGATACATCAAATATGTGTGGATGCTAAACACAACAAAGCTAATACTGACGATCAAATTATTACAATCATTAAATAATCTGTCTCCAAGCTGGATTAAACTTGAAGTAAGAATACAGAACTTAAAAAGACGAGGAAAGAGTAGAAGAACCTGCTGGGGAGCATTGTAACCAGGTGGAACTCGAAACACATCACTATTTAATGGCATATCAACATTAGAATTATATTTTCTCACATAATTACTGGTTATTCCACCATCACATAACTGAACTCTGCTACTCAAAATTAAGACTGTAAGTAAACATAAAAATCCAGTACAAACCCGCTTCATACCCATTTTTATTTTTTTGGTTTGAATTGAAGCTCAAGAGAGCTTGTTGGTTTGTCTTAATTGTTAAAAATTTATTTTATTTTATTGGTTATGTTTATGGTTTTAATTGAAATGGAGCTCCACGTATAAGCAAAAGCACCCACAGCTTGATTTACGTGGCGATAGTATGGTTATGAGTTGGAATATCTGGTGACTCTACAATTTACTTGCCGCCATTGAATCGAAAATCTCAGACATCTTCTTTTTTTTGTTTTTTTTAATTTCTCATTCGCTATCTAGTACTTACATTGGACCTGACTAATCCGAATTCGCACCAAAAAATCTTATATTAGGGATAAAGCACTTCCTAACACAAATAACACAAACGACTCTATATCCAAGAGCTCGAACTCAAAACTTATAGTTAAGAATGAAAGAGTCTCACACACCTTTGGTAAAATAAAGATAGTTATTTGGGTGAGTTAAACAAATCTTTTATTTGATTATGTCTTCTTAATATATTCGAATTGTATAGTGTAATGTGTTCGTAATATTTTTATTGTCCTGTAGACTTTAAAAAAAACAGATAATTCATACTTAAGTTGAAAATTATATGCATTGATCAGCACACTCTTAATTGTGCTTTTTGTATAACTTGAACCGAAAGGTAGAGACAGAATCAGAATTTGAAATTTACAAGTTTGTGATTTCAATTTTTACAATAACAATAATAAACTCAATTTGATCTCAACATGTGGGGTTTGGTGTGATTTTAATTTTTTAAAATTATTAAAATTTTAATTAATAATAAAATTTTACCTCATATAACAAAAATATACATTATATTTATTATAAATCAAAGGGATCTTTATACAAATAGCTGGTCATATTTATTATTTACTTTTTCTAGCCATATACATAGATTATACATTGAATATACATACACATATAATACATCAACTAAACATATATTATACATCCGTCGACTATTTTTAGTTTAAGAAATTGGATGGATGGCTATTTGGGTTAATTCTTGTAAATCAAAATTATTTTAAAATATTATTTTTTATAGCTATCTTTTATATTTTATAACAAATTAAGTATTTATGGGATATACTACCATTGAGTCATGATATAAGGCATGAAATAGACTATTTATGTTTTTCCTCTCTTAGACAGCTGGACATGCCTATTCTTCAGGTGATTGTATTCATGAATACATGGCGCGAATATATGTGAATACATGCGCATACAGCTGGACAGCCCTGATTTTAGGCGTTTTTTTACTGTTGTATTCATGAATACAGCAGCGCGAATACATGTGAATACACTATTGTGCAACTGGACTGCCTTGATTTTAGGCGCTTTTTGTTGTTGTATTAATGAATACATAGCGCGAATATATGTGAATACATGCGCGTAAAGATGGATTGCCCTGATTTTAGGCATTTTTTACTGCTGTATTAATGAATACATGGCGCAAATACATACGATTACCTGCGTGCACAACTGGACTACCCTGATTTTTAGGCGTTTTTTGATGTTGTATTCATGAATACAGCGAATACACTACCATGGGCGGATTTAGGGAGGCGGAAAGAGGTGCACCCGAACCCCCTTTGCCGAAAAATTACACTGTATATATAAGGCACAATCTATTTTTTACCTCTATATATTAAGTTTTGAATCCCCTTGACACAACCCGAAATTGTAGCTTAGTGGTCAGGGGGTTCAAATCCTTTGTAACGTCATAGGTTCAACTCCCACTAGCTACAATCGTTTTTAACTTTTTTTCTCTTTGAACCCCCTTCGCGGAGATCCTGCCTCCGTCACTGTACACTACCGTAACAACTGAATAGTAGCTATAAGAAGTCATTATGTATATGATAGTTATAAGAAATTAATAGGCACTAAACAATAGTGGTTTTTGAAAATCCCTCCGGTGTATTCAACAGATTTCTCAAGAATTATTGGGTTCTATCAAACTTGTAATCGAAAAGCTTGCTCCGCCTTGCAAACACCGAAATAAGTTTATGTCACGATCCCAAATTCTAACAGGTCGTGATGACGCCTATCGTAGAACTAGGCTAGCCAATATCACGTAACGACACATTTATTTTAATATAATTTCTCAAAAATCACAATAATAAGCATAAAATATTCTAAGTCTTTAACCAAGCATGATATAATCTAACAGTCTAAACTATTCCCCAGAACTGGAGTCAACTGATCACGAGCATCTAAGAATAAAACTAACACTGCTAATGTCATAAACCATGTCTCAGAATAAAATACTAATACTAATGAAGGAAGGGAAATGGAGAAGCTGCTGGAAAACTACCTCGAAATCTCAAAGCTGACAATGAACGATCTTAGATGGCTACTGCTCAGAACCAGTATCTGGATCTGCATACAGAGGTGCAGAGAGTAATTATGAGTACGCCAACACAGTAGTAATGAAAATAAATCACAGTCTGAAGAATAAGAAACACACAGCAACAAATACACCAATCCACAAAATCGTAAAATATCAAGTCTCAATAAAGTATACATAACTTCAAAAACCAGTTTCCGTAAAAATCCTTGAAACAAGTATAATTTCCAATATTTCTCAGTAAAACTCCTAAAATATTAGTTTGAAAGATGAAAAAAATCATAATCAAAAGCTCAGCAAAATATCATTTTAAACCACCCCTCGAACAAAATCATCACTCGTAATCAGTCATTCAACACCTCACCATCACTCAATAATAGTCACTCAGCATCAGCCCTTCGGGCAACCTCATTGTCACCCATGCCTCCCAATCACTCATCACTCGGCACTCGCACTTAGTAGGTACCTGCGCTCACTGGAGGTGTGTACAGACTCCGGAGGGGCTCCTACAACCTAAGAGTTATAAACACGCCACATCATGACATCAATCATCTCTCAGGCTCTCGACCTCTCTCATATCATAAATATCCTTACAACATTGACCCTCAGCCTCACTCAGTCATACACTCTCAACATGCCACTCGGGCCATAATAAAATGGGGTTCTCGACCCAAAATAGTATTTCATTTCAAGAAATAGTAATATTATCAAATAGGAGTGTCAACAATTTCACAAGAAAGACTGAGTGTAAAATCATAGTTCCAAAGTGAGGAATATCAGTAAAATAGCCCCCCAAGGGGTTAAAACAGATCGGCACTAATCCCCAAACATGGCTTACAACCCAAATATATCAAAACATGATAATATTATAAAATATATACTTTAAAAGCAGTTTCGCAACTCAATAGTTGCCTAAAAAGGAACATTTTTCCAAATTTCTAGATTGTGCACGCCCCACACTCTTCATCCAGTGTGTGCGTCACTCCAAAATCCGTGAAAGGATGTAAAGTCCAGGGTTTCACACCCTCATGACAGGATTTAAAGACATTACTTACCTCAAATTAGCCCGAAAAGCTATTCCGCAACACGCTTGCCTCTCGAATCAACTCCCAATTGCTCCAAATCTATCAAGTTCAGATTTTTCACATCAAATTATGCTAAGGGGATGGAATTCAATTGAAAAATATCAATTTTAGCACAAAACTCGAAATTAGCCAAAATTCGACCCCCGATCCCGCGTCTCGGAACTCAAAAAACTTTTACCAAAACGATCCTCATCATTTCACGAGTCCATACATATAAAGAACTCTGAAATCGGAGTCCGTTTGACCCCTCAAATCATCCCTAAAATGCCTCTTAAACTCAAGCCCTAATTTCACCTTTTTCTACTGATTTTCCCCAATTAAACATTGTTAATTTGATCCTTAATCACATATAACCGAGTTATTGGGTCCAAAATCCTTACCTCAATGAAGAACAATCGTCTTCCCTCTTCAAAATCGCTGCAAAAGCTCAAATCTCGTTCAAAAATGGAAGAAAACTCGGACTGCTCGTTATATATAAACTGTCCAGAATTTTCGCGGTACTGTTTACGCGGTACTGTTCATGCTGCTGTAATAAAATGCAGCATCTTTTCTTCTAGTCTAAATTGATCCGTTAACTTTCCGAAATCCACCCGAGGCCTTCGGAATCTCAACTAAATATACCAACACGTCCCAAAAGACCATACGAACTTAGTCGAGCCTTCGAAACATCAAAACATCAAAATCACATCGAATTCAAGCCTATGAACTTTGAAATTTCTAAATTCCACCAATAATGCCGAAACTATCCAAAACACCTCCGATTGCTCTGAATTTTTACACACATAACCAAAATGACATTACAAACCTGTTCCAACTGTCGGAATTTCATTCCGACCCCGATAGCCTATTTTCCACTGCCGACCTGAAATCGCCAAAAACTAACTTTCGCCAATTCAAGCCTAATTCTAAACCGGACATCACAAAAATATTCCGGACACACTCCTAAGTCCCAAATCACCTAACGAAGCTATCCGAGCCATAAAATTCGCATTCCGAGGTCGTTTACCAATAAGTCAATTCTCAGTTGACTTTTCCAATTATAAGGCTATTTTTAAACACTAAATGACTAAATTCTTGCTACAATCATTCCGATTGCAAGTCTACCAACTCTAACACATCATAAACAGTATAACCAACCTATGAAAAGGCAAAAACATAAATAATAATGAAATTTCTACGGAATAACCGGCCGGGTCGTTACAGTTTAGCCCAATTAAACACACGTTCGTCCTCGAACGTGCCTAGAGTTGTTCCAAACACCACCAAAATTGTTGTGTAACCTAACATGCACATATTCAGAGGTGATCCCACGTCACTCTACCCCATATAGGTCTAATAGCACAACACAGTTGAAATTTCGAAATCCAATCCTGACCGATAAACCTTAGAACTAAATTTCCACTTCTGAGTCCATTCACAAGATCAAATTTCCACGACTATAAGCTGAAACAGTCTTAATACGATGTATCAAGCCATATCCGCAACACAAGATGAAATCACAAAATATACCGCATGACTCAACACTCATAGCGATGACTCTTAATCCCAATCGCTGCTCATAACAATCCAATAACGGTAAATAACCTGTTATCAAACAAAACCTCGCTTAAACACCTTCATATGGTGCCAATGATGAAAGATACACGTAGAAACCAGCAACCATTCGTCCGATCAGCATCAATACCATCCAGAGCCATAACTTGTGCAACTCGTGCACTCAATAACAACATCCTAAGAGCTCAATTCATAAAATAGAGAAGACTCACACGAGAGGACTATCCTGCCATTACTCTTGACATTACCATATCATGCTAAAAGCCTGATACACATCGTGAAACCATATCACACAAATCCGACACCAAGGATCATACCTCTACCTAATTGAGCTGCAAAGTGTGATCCCATCTAACCGCTTGACCACATGACATACTCCAACCCACCTTGCTCAAAATCAATAACCATGCGAAATTTAACATCAATTACTCAAAGTGCATTGCCATAACCACGGAGAAATCGGACAATACCATGCCACCCGAACCAGAAAGAACATAACCAACACGTCTCAATCCTACAACACCCAATTACTTACCTTACTCAAATCTCGCTATAAAGCCCCGATAGAACTACACCTTATGCACATATATAACCAACGATCACAACTCCTCAAAACACCGAAAGGTAACTCATAGATCACTCCAAAACACGAATAAGCTCAGTGACAATCAAATGGTACATCCCTCAACAATAGCAATTTGGGGTCAACAATTCCGACTCGGTGTAGAACACACATCCATACTGGCCTACCAATAATTATATTCTAAATCAACTCTGGTCATCCACAACAGGTAGATAACTCTCCAAAGGTTCATAATGACTGAATCATGACCTATACTAAGACCTGACTAGCTTTGCTCGCATCCTCGTTCACAACTACAAAAATAATCTATTCATGAAAACTCCCAGTCTCAAAATCCATGAGGCTCACCAATTACCATATCTGGTCCCAATTCCACCACTCAAATATATAACACGCCCCTAATACTTTATCATTTCACAAGGGATACCCCCATAATTCCTCTATGTCACCAAGAAACCTTAAATATCAGCAGTCGATCCAACAAGAGTGCGTCGTAACACCAATGAAGCACCCTTATTCAAACACATTGCCTTAAACTCATTGTCCTTAATGAATGTATACTCTCATCCAGCCACCCAATAGTGGTATCCTTTACCTTATTTTCTGAAACTGCCAGTTCTGACCTTCCTTCCAGAACTAAACCGTGACCTTACATATGCCACTCTCTATTATACATAAATACCAAATACGCCATGCAATCCTATGATAAATATGAGAACTTCATGCTCCCTTTATAGCCACAAACAACTACGTACCCAACTAGCCAAGAACTTTCCATTTAATCCCATCTAGAAGAAAAATCACTATACATCACATGGCCCTCACGCCAATAGAAATATACATCTCTAACCGTGGTAGAAACCATCAAGAACTCCCGAATAACATTTGTACAACACCAAATCGCCAAGACTGAATCCTTCCAACTCAACCAAGCTACGCATGCCACAAAATTCCAAGAGAATTGCTAAGAAACACCTGTAACAACTCATTACCTTATAATCCCTTATCATGTCGATCTGACATACTACCAAGTTGTCCTATTTATTCAAGTTCCTTCTGACTTACCTTCGAATTGATAATTCTTCTTGCCATAATACCGCAATTCTCAATCCCGACTCACCGCATGAAACCCGAGCATAAAAAAATATACTGTCTAAGGCTAATAAGCCGCTGAATACTCTCTCAAACATCCCCAGAGCACCACATCAAAAATATCTACCCTGAATAGACTTCATGCAAATTTAAAGTCATTACCTTCGCTTTCTTGATACTGATGAATCCATAATAATGCAAATACACCACAAGCCTTGACACTTTCCTCGTAAATCTCAATTCTAGCCCTTCTCACAACTTGAAGATCCTTGATCGCTACATATAACCTTGAATCCATCTGAATCATTCTCGAACATCATTCACTCTACGCAATTTCAATTACACTAACGAATTAAACAGAACGACCTGACCCCGCTTGCAATCCACATACTAGGAAAGTAATCCACACATTCGGAGCAACAATCAAACTCATACACTGCACACACTACCCTTGCAAGTACAACTCAATCATTCAATAAATTCCATTATCCGTAAGGTACATTACAACCTGTATCGAAGAATTTCCCGTTACTCGAGCCATTCCCAGACTCCACCTCTGCAGGGCAATAACTGATTCACCAACATACCTCGAACCGAAACCAATACAACACATAATCGTGTAATCAACTTATCAATAACGAACTCCCCCACTTGGCTCAAAGCCAAGGATCAAGACAAACAATAACTCACGATGCCCACACATTATCACTGCCACCATACTGTGGTGGGATTCAACTAAATCCTTCATACGCTCATATGACCCAGACCATCTAACCCTCAACTCGTATGCAAATCTCGCATTCACCATTGTAATGGTCATGCCAACTCCCACAAGCGATCTAAACTCAAATTACAACATACATCATTTACTGATAGAGAGAACTTACTACAGATCAACATAAGGGTCCCACACCTCAGGACAACCCGCAGGAAATACCCCTTGCCTGCTTAACCTCAGAATGATATCTCCCTATACACTTCCAAAAATCATAGCTATCACGCAATCATTATACCTTCCTACATTAGAACACAACCACTGCCTGCCCCCAAGACATCCCATTAAGCGGTATAAGAACCTGAAGCTGATGGCAACACTAACACTGGAGTTGTGGCCAAGGAATTCTTGAGCTTCTGGAATCTCTACTCACACTCGTCTGACCACATAGATACCTTCACTGGACACCACGTGTCCCAAGAATGCTACTAAACTGAGCCAATAATTCACACTTGGAGAACTTCGCACAAAGCTTCTCCTCCCTATATCCTTGCAATACCATCATCAAATGCCGAGTACGCTATCCCTGGCTATGAGAGTACGACAGGATGTCATCAATAAATACAATAACAAAGGAGTTATAACACGACTGAATACACTGGCAATCAAATACATAAATGCTGCTGGGGCATTGGTCAGCTCAAAAGACATCACAGGAACTTAGAACATAACAGGAAAACCCACTTCACTCCACAACTAAACTACACGAGAGGTCCTTCAATACTCATAACTCGAAGCCATATTCTAACTCAATACAGAAGTCAAATAATCAATGGTTCTTTCCACATCTCCCGCCAATTCATTTTGGTCACAATCAAACAACCTGAATACATCTAACTATCCGATCACACTCACCATGTAGTCATCTAGTCACAAAGTTCCATCAATAAGGACATAATAAGATATATAAGTCCCCCAACACATTTGCTCACCCAATTGAAATCTCAACACTCAAGCCACAGACAAAATCCGGCCTCAAGTCCTTCCGACTGGCCCATTATTAACATGTTAAAAATCACATTTCACCCATGGAAGTCACAAGCCGACGATGCACAACTGATACCAAGCGCTCGCGTGCGTATTCGAATACATGAAAGGAATTCAAGGAGTTACGCTTTTGGATTAATAAAATGGATTCGCACGACAAGAATTCAAGAATGTGGAATGTTTCCTAAGGGTTTTGCAGCCTCTCGAATATAAATACAGACGTCTCTGTACTGATCGGCAAGACTCTACTAAACCTGCTCATGACCGTTGAGTCCTATGTAACCTAGAGCTCTGATACAAACTTGTCACGACCCCAAATCCTTACAGGTCGTGATGGCGCCTATCGTGGAACTAGGATAGCCACTATCACGTAATTACATATTTATTTTAATATAATTTCTCAAAAATCATAATAATAAGCATAAAGTATTCTAAGTCTTTAACCAAGCATGATATAATCTAACAGTCTAAACTATTTCCCAGAACTGGAGTCAACTGATCACGAGCATCTAAGAATAAAACTAACACTGCTAATGTCATAAACCATGTCTCGGAATAAAATATTAATACTAATGAAGGAAGGGAAATGGAGAAGTTGTGGACGCTCGACAGCTACCTCGAAATCCCAAATCTGATAATGAACGATCTCAGATGGCTACTGCTCAGAACTAGTACCTGGATCTGCATAAAGAGGTGCAGGGAGTAATGATGAGTACGCCAACTCAGTAGTCATGAAAATAAATCACAGTCTGAAGAATAAGAAACATACAACAACAAATACACTAATCCAAGAAATCGTAAAATATCAAGTCTCAATAAAGTATACATAAGTTCAAAAACCAGTTTCTGTAAAAACCCTTGAAACAAGTATAATTTCCAATATTTCTCAGTAAAACTCCCAAAATATTAGTTTGAAAGGTGAACCAAATCATAATCAAAAGCTCAGCAAAATATCATTTTAAACCGCCCCTCGAGCAAAATCATCACTCGTAATCAGTCACTTAGCACCTCACCATCACTCAATAATAGTCCCTCAGCACCTCACAGTCACTCAGAATCAGCCCCTCGAGCAACCTCACTGTCACTCATGCCTCCCAATCACTCATCACTCGGCACTCGCACTCAGTAGGTACCTGCGCTCAGTGGAGGCGTGTACAGACTCCGGAGGGGCTCCTACAGCCCAAAGCGCTATAAACTAGCCATATCATGGCATCAATCATCTCTCAGGATCTCGGCCTCTCTCATATCATAAATATCCTCACAACATTGGCCCTCGGCCTCACTCAGTCAGACACTCTCAACATGCCATTCGAGCCATAAATAAAATGGGGTTCTGGACCCAAAATAGTATTTCATTTCAAGAAATAGTAATATCATCAAATAGGAGTGTCAACAATTTCACAAGAAAGACTGAGTGTAAAATCATAGTTCTAAAGTGAGGAATATCAGTAAGATAGCCCCAAGGAGTTAAAACAGATCGTCACTAGGCTCCAAACATGGCTTACAGCCCAAATATATCGAAACATGATAATACTATAAAATATATACTTTAAAGCAGTTTCGCAACTCAATAGTTGCCTAAAAAGGAACATTTTTCCAAATTTCCAGTTCGTGCACGCCCCACACTCGTCATCCAGTGTGTGCGTCACTCCAAAATCCGTGAAAGGATGTAAAGTCCGGGGTTTCACACCCTAAGGACAGGACTTAAAGACATTACTTACCTCAAACTAGCCCGAAAAGCTATTCCGCAACACGCTTGCCTCTCGAATCAACTCCCGGGTTCTCCAAATCTATCAAGTTCAGATTTTTCAAATCAAATTATGCTAAGGGGATGAATTTCAATTGAAAAATATCAATTTTAGCACAAAACCCAACCCCTGGGCTCCCATCTCAGAACTTGACAAACTTTAAACCAAAACGATCCTTATCATCTCACGAGTCCGTAGATATAAAGAACTCAAAAATCGGAGTCCGTTTGACCCCTCAAATCATCCCTAAAAGGCCTCTTAAACTCAAGCCCTAATTTCACCTTTTCCTACTAATTTTCCCCAATTAAACACTGTTAATTTGGTCGTTAATCACATATAATTGAGTTATTGGGTCCAAAATCATTACCTCAATGAAGAACAATCGTTTTCCCTCTTCAAAATTTCTCCAAAAGCTCAAATCTCGCTCAAATATGGAAGAAAACTCGGACTGCTCGTTATATATAAACTGTCCAGAATTTTCGCGGTACTGTTCACGCGGTATTGTTCATGCGGTACTGTTCACGTGGTACTGTTCATGCTGCTGCAAAAAATTGCAGCAACTTTTCTTCTAGTCTAAATTGATCAGTTAACCTTCCGAAATCCACCCGAGGCCCTCGGAATCTCAACCAAATATACCAACACGTCCCAAAATACAATACGAACTTAGTCGAGCCTTCGAAACATCAAAACACCAAAATCACATCGAATTCAAGCCTATGAACTTTGAAATTTCTAAATTCCACCAACGATGCCGAAACTATCCAAAACACGTCCGATTGATCTGAAATTTTGCACGTATAACCAAAATGACATTACAAACCTGTTCCAACTGTCGGAATTCCATTCTGACTAGCTTATTTTTCACTGCGGATCGGAAATCGCCAAAAACTAACTTTCGCTAATTCAAGCCTAATTCTACACCGGACATCACAAAAATATTCCGGACACACTCCTAAGTCCTAAATCACCTTACGAAGCTATCCGAGTCATAAAATCCGCATTCCGGGGTCATTTACCAATAAGTCAACTCTCAGTTGACTTTTCCAACTAGAAAGCTATTTTTAAAGATTAAATGACTAAATTCTTACTACAGTCATTCCGATTCCGAGCCTACCAACTCTAACACATCATAAACAGTATAACCAACCTATGACAAGACAAAAACAGAAATAATAATGAAATTTCTACGGAAAAACCGACCGGATCGTTGCAGTTTAGCCCAATTATCCTCTTGCCCTTAAGCTCTAAACATCGCAATGGCCTTGGATCTATTCACTTTTCGGACCAATTATACTCCAAATTACGGGTCTAGCCCAAGCTGTTTTCTTAACATTTGAGCTCCACAATCCACAGAGAAAAATCCTTTGCAAAACCCTGGTCCATATAGCTAGGATTTTTTTCCATATGTATTTCGAAATTTTTAACTTGTGTACGCGGTTTTAGCTAGGTTTTCCTAGTTACAGAATGTAACTAATATGTTTTATAAAATATATATAAATTCGGTCAACAACTATAATAATCAGTGGCGGACCCAAGTGGTGACTAGCGGGTTTAAATGAACCCGCTTCACCAAAAAATAATACTGTGTATATGTATAAATTAGGATTAAAGATGTGTAAGTATAAATATTTATTTGAACTCACTTGACAACTATTATTTTACGACTAAAATTATATACTTTTAAAATTAAACCCGCTTGCACAAAATTCTGGGTCCGCCACTGATAATAATTTATATACAATCTGAATACAATTTTTGTTATACAATTAGGGATTCATCAATTCATTGGAAAGCAAATTAAATCCCGTTTGAATCACTCGGGGTAATCTTTTAACATATCAATAACTATTCCAAGACTACTTTGTAAAGGCATGTCGTCGCAACAAAAATAAATTTTATTGATCAACCAAATCTTCTTTCTAAAAACAATTTTCTTGTATTTCCAACGAGATCGAGTTTGAATCACTTATCAAATTCAAGGTCAATTAGAAATAATTTTAAGAGTTTTTATTCAAGCTATATATGAACTTATAATTTTCGTTCTGAATATATATAACAATGGAACGAAAGAATCATATACCAGAAAATGTAGAACTAATTTGGGACAGGCCGGCCAGCTGCGCGTGTGGATGAATTTTGCGATATGAATCGATAAAATGCCACTGAAATAAAGTTCTACAATTTTCCCTTAATATTCGAAACTCGACACTGGTAATTAATCCTTTTTTCTTTCTAGTGGTTCAAAGTCTTGCAATTTAAATAATGAGCAAATTTTCCTTCAAGCAAGATTATGTATAGGTCTAAAACATATCTTACTTGATTAGACATGTTGTCTTTGTGCTCCTCTAATTTGTTCTCGCTTTATTTCAGCTAAGTGAGAGGGAAGTCTATGTAGCGAATAAGCAACTGTAATATATAGATTTGCCTAACAACTTGTTTGGATGGTCGTTACGTATCGTTTTATAATGTATCGTATCGTATTATATTGTATTGTATTGTATTATTTGATGAATACAATGTTTGGATAGATTGTGTCATTTGCCGTCGTTTTATGATATCAACCAGTAATATGAAGAATAAATTTGCAATATTATTAAAAAAAATTACGATACGGAATATAAAAGGGTAAGATAAATGATAAAATAAAATTATTTAATAATAATGAACGGTGAGATTGAGAGAAAAAAACAAGATAACGATGCAACCACATCAAATCGGTCGTTACATAAAATGGCACATTTTACATAACGACGAATTTAACGATAAGATACAATAAAATTTAAGTAACAATAAAAACAAACAACATATTTAAAATAACAATACGATACAATACAATTGGTAACAACCATCTTAACAAGTCGTAACTAGATAGTCAAACTAGAAAGAGGGGTTGTGTTGTCCGATTAAAAAAAAGTACAATATATGCTCTTTCCCTTTTTTTGGTCGAAAAGATTTTCTCGTTGTGGTAGATAAAAATTGTAAGACGTGAGGAAAAGCCACTTCTGATGATCACTTCTTCTTTTTCTTTTTTTCTTTTGATGAAATGGACATTTATTTCACAGCAACAAAACGGAACTAGGGATTACAGTGGTTATGATCCCCGGGAACTTTAGTAGATGATAACCGATGCATAGTATGCTGATTATCAATTTTTGCTAGTTGACTATAAGTAGTTATAGAGATAGTTTTTACAAAAATATATTCATCTTTGTTTGCCAACATCGTGGTCATAACAAAGGGTGGAGGGAACAACAAAAGATCAATTTTATTGAATGCTTAAAGAGTTCCTGTGTCTGAAATTATTGAATGCTTTGCTAAGATGTGAGCTACTTCATTCCCTTGTCTGAAATTATGGTGCATCACCACCATGTCCATTTGTGACAGAAGCAACGTGCATGAATTAATAAGTGAGTCATAAGATTTACATCCTTCTTTGATGAAGGAAATTACCTGTGTAGCATCAGTCTCTATTTTCAAAGAAAATAGTTTCCTGTCTTTGGCAATACAAAGATCAGAGTGCCATGAGTTCTGAGTCGATAGGGGCTCTAGAGATTAATTTGGAGGTGAATTCTAAGATCCAGTCTCCATTCTAATTTCTAAAAATTCCTCCTATGCATCCAGTTGCATTGTTCTTATTAAAAGCTGTGAATACCTAATTTTTGCACACTTTTAATACTAGTATTTGGATGATTTTAATTGTTTGTGCATTTTTATTTGCATTTCTTTATTAAAAATACCAAATATATTTTTTACCTTTTATTTGTATATTTTACTTTTGTATCTATAAATTATATACACCAAATAGATTTTTTCTTCTACTTGTATGCTTCCTTTAGGACTAATAAAATAATTAGGGTTAAGAGTTTGGGCTATTGTATTTTTTAATTAAAATTGAGCCAAATTGACCCAAAACCTGAGCCCAATTCGTCCATACCCAGTCCAATTGAGGGTTGGCCAAGCCTTGGTCCAAAACGGCGTAATTTCATGATGAAACTATGTCGTTTCATCAAGTGAAACCGAGACTCAATCTGAGCCCTTCCTTATTCTTGATCCAATGGCCTAGATTTAATTTCACTTGGCATATAAAAGCCTTCTAAGATCAGATTTTTGGCCATTTTAACCCAAAATCTAAACCCTAGCCCCTCTCTCTTCTCTCACCCACCCTCTGCCGCCGCCGCCTCTCTCCATGGCGGCACCACCGCCTGCCGCCGTCCAAACACCACAAAAACTTCACCCCCCGTCTCAACCCCCTCTCCATGAATCCGAACCCCAAATCCCCATAGCCCCTTTCAATCTCCATAGATCTACCTAAATCTGAAACTCTACCTTCTCTTCTTTTTGAAATTCGTCAAGGTTGAACCACCTTTACCCCACAACACATGCATCAACGGATAGAGTTCTTCAAGACCTACCCATTGATGTCAATTTCACCCCAAAAATCCGGCGACTACCCCACTGCCCGGCCTCCATTGTTACACCATCGTCGCACCAAGTTCTATCTATTTCGGCATATTCAACCCAAAGACACCCGTTTCCTTTTGGCACGACGCTGAGTTCAATAAAATTAGCGTCTGTTGAAATGAAACGAGCGCTTCAAGGTTGGACAGTAGCCAATTGGCATCCTCAAGTTCATCTCGTTGCTTGATTCGTGGTCGAATGCCCTCGATTGGTATAAACCTTACTTCTTTTATTTTATCTTTCTGATTTTTCCCTTTTGTGATTAGTATTAGTTTTAAAGGTTTAATCTTTATTAATGTTACTGTTATGTATGTGAAATTGAGTATTAGTCCTTAATTATTTTTGGTTCTTCGACCTAGCCGGTCAACTATCTTGTATGAATTTGTTAAATGTGAATTTCAGTTCTTCGACCTAGCCGGTCGAGTAGTTTGTTGTTGTCTATTAAGTTCTTATTTCTTTGTTCTTCGACCTAGCCAATCGATAGTTAAGCCTTTATGTTGATTTCATGAAAAACCAAAAAGATTAATTGAATTGTTTATATAGTTGTTATTAATCATGATAGTTTAACGATGTTTGTTTAGTTTCCGTTTCAAGCATTGGCTTGTAAAATTCAGTTTGTTGTTCCATGTTAGTTTGCACAAATCGAACTCATTCTAATCTAGTTTGTCTGAATACTTAGTTCGATTACATTTTGAGTCTTGTTTCTACGCTAGGTCATATTGGGTTAAGATTTGAGTGTATAAGTTTGAATTTCAGTCATGATAAAAGTTGAATACTTGAGTATAGGGTACTTGTTTGGTTGCCTTTTACTGTTCAAAACCTGTTGGAGTACAATACTCCAAAATTCTGTTTATGGTAAAAGGACTGTCTTTGGATAGATTTTTTGATCAAAAATTGTCCTTTGAATAGTATGGGGGCATAATTTTGGTGAAAAATCTATCCTTTGGACAGATTTCAATAATGAAGGCCTTGATCCTTCCCCTATAAAAGACTCAACACTCTATCACATAAAGGATATCTTTAGAGTGGCTTGAACACACATCTTCACACACTCTAGGGGGAACATCAGAAAAAGAAAAAAAAAAAAGAGCTGAAGATAAAAATTCCAGCAGCCTCTCACCTTTGAATATTTTCGAGAAAAGAGCAAAAACCTTCCAAAAAATATAAATAGTTTGAAGTTAGTTTGTTGTTTCCTTCTTCTTTAAAAGCCGTTTACTATTGAGGTTATTCTGGGTTGTTTCATTGGTCATTTTCACTAATGTTGCTGCTGGTTTAAGTTGTATTTGATAGCCGTTGAGTTCGGACGAAGTGATTATTGTTGTGTTGTCTTCAAATCTGCAATCTAGGTAACGTTTCAAGCTCGTAATGTAGTTTATTGTTCAAGAAATAAAAGCATGAAATCCTTACTTTATTTCTGAATAGTTTTTACAACTTTCTGCTAAAGATCCTTATGTGAATAAATGAAGTGTTTATCCCATGTATGAAGAATATGTTACTGCTTGTAGGATTAGTTTGTCATAATCTTATTTGACTCATTTTATGCTCTGGAGCAGGAAGTATGTTATTTAGTTTGTAGAAAATATTTTTATATTTTTAATTCATGCTCTAATAGTTGGATCTGTAAAAAAGGTGTAAAAAGTTCTTTCTCTGTCAAGACGTGTGTGGCGAGAGGTTTCTATTAGAGTTTTCGTTTTTTAACAGTAGGCATTTTCGTTCAATTAAAGGTCCAACACCAATCTTTCACTATCATTTTTTAATCTGTTTTGGTATTTTAGTCCGTGTTTTGACTTTCGACGAATTTGTGAGTTATAGTAAGGAATTAGTTTGAGTTAGAAAGCAAGCCGTGGGAGAGGTTTGAGTATTAAAAATATAGAGTTATGGGAATTTTGCAAGGTGGGTTTAAAAGTGAATGTTGTGCACTAATTATATCACTCTTTGGTTTGGTACAGAATATTTTGAGTTTTTTTGTTGTAGTCTTGTTTTGTTAAAGATTCATTGTTAATTGACGTGGAGTTAATTAACTATTGCCCATGATTTTTTAATAAAAGCTGAAAATGAGTTGAGTAAGAATAAAATTTGGGAAATCTTTTTTGTTCATTAGTATTTCATTTTTATAAGTTTAATTTCGTTTAGCTATTATTATTTTTTGTTTGGTTCTCATTTTTTTCTCATCCAAGAGGCTTTGGTCAACCAAACGAAAAAAGAAAAAAATTAGATTTTTTAGAATTATAATAATTTTATTACTTAGTTTCTTTTATAATATATTTAAGCGATAGGCAATTAGTTGGCGCGCTTTAACTTCACGGAATCACTTGTGTAGCGTGATGTTTAACATACGTAAATTAATTCAACAATGTCATACCATACTTGTTAGTTTTAGTTAATTTTTAATTTAATTAATAATTTGCTAAAATCGCGGATTCGCTTGCGCAACGCGATAGTTAATTTTTAATTAATTCCTTTAAATGTAGTAACTTTTTTTTCAAAGTAATAATATACTAATAATCTTCGTCATAATTGCGGATTCGCTTGCGTAGCGCTGTTATGATAAAATTAATAAATTTCATCTCGATCACGCATTCGCTTGCATAGCGTGATTATGACAACGTAATTTATCCAAAATTATTTTCCTTGATAAATCTAATAATTAAGAAGTAAAAGCGGACAAGTAAAATACAGAAACTAATAAAGCACAGTTTATTGAGAATTAATTTAAGCCAAGTTTAAATCAAGAAAGCGACCGTGCTAGAACCACGGGACTCGGGGAATGCCTTATACCTTCTCCCCGGTCAACAGAATTTCTTACTCGAACTTTGTTTTCGCAGACCAATAAAAAAAGAGTCAAATCTTCCTTTGATTAGGGATTCAAATAAAGGTGACTTGGAACACCCAAAAAGTAATTCCAAGTGGCGACTCTGAGCAATAAAATAATCCCTATTTCAAAATTGTCACTTTAGTTGGAAAAACTCTTTAACCCACAATAATCCAATAACACACATCTTTTGGGGGGTAGAAAAGGGGTGTGACAGCTCTGGCGACTCTGCTGGGGACAACCAGAATTCGAGCTTGTACAGATTAACTTTTTATTTGGCTTCATTAATCTTAAATATATTGTGATTTATTTGAGCCTAATGTGCTACTTGTTCGCTTTTTACGGCTTTGATATTGTTGAACTATACATATAAACTGTCTTCTCACGCACCCCCTGTGAGTCTTCTTGAAATAAAAAATTAGGCATTTGCTTGACATAGCTCACTTTCTTTGATATAGCCGAGGTGCTTGTCACCCGGTGAAGCATTTTATTCACACATGTTTTAGGCGGGGGGGCACCACCAGTTAAGCCGGAAAGCAATGCTACCGGTATACTGATCCTCCTCGGCTCGAGTTGTCCGCTCGAGTAAGCCAGTCTAGATACATTCTCTACTAGGATTTAAACCTAGACGAACAAACCTCATGCCGGATATCCCTAGTAGGTTTGCTTTATTTGCATCACGTGCATTTAACTTAGCGAAACTCGATACTGGGGTCGGTCCGTATAAGACAGGTATCCTCTTTGAGACCATCATGTCCACTTTTGTGCTACTTGTTACATCATTTGGAATGTTTAATTGCGTTGTTGACCGGCTTTAGAAAATAGTTGAGCGGAATTTCAAAAAAAGAAAAAAAAACACTCTCCTAGTTTAGTACAAATAATCTTTTTTTACTAAGATTTTGTAGTAGTCTGACGTGAGATGTAAATATTAATTTCATAAAAAGTCAAAAGAGAAAAATACTCAGTTTCGCCGAACTACGCCGGCTGATTCTCACAGGGTGTGAGACACGTAGGAAAACTTCATAAGTTCCGACCCCCATTTTTTAGAAATCCAAAAAAAATTCCTTTATGTCATTCTTTAGAAGTCTTTCTTTAGAAATTCCAAATAAAATTTAAGCCCGAAAATATTTTCTTCCATTTTAAAAGAGAATAAAATCAAAATCCGGAAAATATTTTTCTACCTCCTTTTAAAGTCTTTTTTCCAAAATTCAAAAAAAAAAATATATATTTTGGAAAAAAAACTAGAATCAAAAATATTTTTTCATTCTTTCGGAAATTGAAAAGAAAATTCAAGATTCAAAAAAAAAAATCTTTTTTTCTTTAGAAGTATTTCTTTCATAAATTCAAAATAAAGGTCCAAATACCCAAAAAAAGGTTTCTTTCTTCTTTAAAAGTCTTTTAAAAAAAACAAAGGATTTATATTCTTTTGTCACCTTTTACTGTTTGTCCTCGTATTCCGGCCATTTTTCCTAGACAACTTTAAAATCTTCCTGGGAAGTACTAAAGGGCCGTTTTTGTTAAAATAACCATTTTTAGTTTGTCTATTTCTTATTTTACCTTTTTTAGTTATTTTTATTTTTATCCCCATGTTTAGTCGTTTTTACTGAAAAATCCTCCAAGCCTTTCGTGGAAGAATCAAAAGGCCGTTTTTATAATAATAGTCGTTTCCCTACTTTTTGTGTCTGCTAATTTTAAAAATAGTAAATAGATCGAGTCCTAAATGACGTTTTTCTTTTTAAAAAAAATAAAAAGGATTAATCAGAATTTTATATAGCTTAGGAAAATCCTGACCCTTTTTTTTTATNAATCAAGTATTCAAGCACCTTAAGTTCCTCACAAACATCATGGGGATTAAGCCTAACAGAGATTTAATCGAGGCTCTAGTAGGTTTTTGGGACCCTCTGAACAATGTCTTCAGGTTCAAAGACTGTGAAATGACGCCTACATTGGAAGAGTTAGGTGGGTTTACCGGATTAGGGAGGGACCTTCGTGGGAAAAAACTTGCTGCTCCGAGAAAAATTGGTGTAAACAACTTTTTGAAAAAGTTATGCCTCCGTCGAATTCCAATGGGTTGACTGGACGAAGGTTGGGTTCCGCTGGAATATTTTTATGACAGATTCGGGGACGAGAAAGGGTTTGAAAACTTCTCGAGCAGAGAATTCATCAACCAATTGAGTTATGACGCATGGAGGGAGTTGAGAGTCTTCGCTTTCATGATATCATTTCTGGGGATCATGGTCTTTCCAGAGCGTGGTGGGCGCATTAGAATTCGATTAGTTGCGGTGGTCTCGTTTTTGCAAAGTAGCGAGGATCACACCATTCTTCCC
>MDKI01277237.1:0-37080 GCA_005239505.1 Nicotiana paniculata | reverse complement strand
TATTCAAATATAAGAATTTTAAAGTCTTTGCATCCTTTATTGAAACACTATTTTTATAAGTTTGTTTTTTGTTTATATTTTTACGATAGTTATAACAAATACAAAAAAAAATTAAAAAATAAATAAAAAAACATTGTAAACCGGCCCGACCCTTAAACCCATAACCCATACGGTTTAGTTTTTACCCGGATTAACCCGAATCCGTTAAACCCGTTAAGAATAACCCATAACCGGCCCGGTACCCCTACCAGTCCGGTTCAATAAAATCCCAACCCAGCCCGGCCTGGCCCACCCGGTAGACACCTTAAGTGTCAAACGGGATGGTTGAGTCGGATAATGTTAAAACGGATAAAATATTCGACCTGACTCATATCTAATACGATAGGTTAATCGGCGGATAATATGGATGATAATTTTTGGGAGAATTCCTAGTCTCCCAAACTTGAGAAATCCACAATTTGGGTCTTTACAAATATAAAAGTTAAAGAGGAATTTTCATAAACCACTATAATCTAGAGCCTAATAACCACAATTTACCAAACTACCATTCGTAGTTACTGTATTGCTAACTTGTATCACTTGTATTCAAACGCGCAATAAATACAGAAAAATAAAATGTTCTTGTTAAGATTCAAACTCAAGATCTTCGTCAGCTAAGCAAGCACTAAGCGAGTGAACTATGAGAGCTTGTTGCTCTATTGTTTTAGTTCAAAATAATTAATCTCTTATTTTATGGATTTGCTATAAAATTCAAATATAGCTACGGATGGTAAATTTGCTGAAAGTATAGCTACGAATAATAAATACAGTGTAAATGTTAGATGTGTCGCATAATTTTCCCAAAGTTTAATCTCATTGATTATCTATTTTCTAAGTGGATAATATGAATCTTATCCATATTTGACATATTTTAAAAATGTTTTTAATCCAACCTATTTTTTAGTGGATAATATAGATAGATAATTATTATTTTTTTATCCATTTTGTCACCACTAGTAGTAACAAAATGTAGACTAAAATAATGCTAGAGACAGCTCTTGGTAGGAATAGAATATAGATTTTGATCCTGCTTTGCTATAGCCAGATAGTGTTTCAGGACAGGGTCTTGCTGACCATCTGGAAGTGGGAATATCTGCAATCAATCCTTTTCCGACTGCACATCATCACAAAGGTACTGTCATCAACCAGTCATGAGACTAAGCACAGAATCTGCACTTCTTTTACTGAACAGATCATGCAGAAGTTTTAGTGCTCCAGGCACGCCAACATAGAGCATATAGCAACATCGCATAACGAAGACAGACCATTTTACATTCGAAAAACCTTTTATAAAAGGGCTTGTATAGACTTGCGCTCATAAATTACAAAACCAAGTAACATTGCAACTCCCACTGTGAAAATAGCAGTGAAGAAAATTGTACTTATCTAGGACATTGGGACAACTTTCCAGCTTGAGACATGCGAAACGAATAAAGGGAAATATACAGCTTCTTTCTCAAGGAGATGGTGAATTCTGCTAACTTTTGGGTGATTCAGGCACTACCACAACATGCATATTCGCATTGTTTGGAGGCAATGCTAACCGAAGAGGATATAGATTCCCATTGAACTTGTTGCGCGAACACACAGTAATATTCTCCAGCCCTGTTATTTCCACCAACTTTTGAGTCAGTTCCTCTACTCCATGCCCTTTGAACTGAAAAGATGGTCCTTCCACTGCATCATTTGCATTTCCATTTTCATCCTCCACATGGTAATATATTAGTCGACCTTCAGCCTTTACCCGGGTAGCATCAAATGCATCTCTTGACTGCAAGTTCAATAATATTAATAACACTCTGCAACAAAAAGACACTAACTTTTGAGACAAAACTAAAACTAACCTCACTCCTGGAATACTTAAGATGAAAAGAAGAGCTGGAATAATCATCCAATGATTCTGATTCTGATTCTGAATATTTTTCTGGTAATTCGGGCAGTATTTCAATAATATCCACTTCCCATAAGATCCAATCTTGATGTCTATGAGGTATATCATGTGTAATTGAATTTCGCCAAGGGGGTAATCCACTATTTGCGCGTAAATAATTCCCATATCTAGTTTTGAGCTTCACTAGAAATCCATCTTTCAGTGGTTCCCACTCAACTGAAGAATCCAATTTTCTAGGCAAACTTTGAACAACTTTTCTACCTGTGACACCAAGAAGGACTTGATCATCTGTGGCTGTTAGATATTTGCCATAGCAACTCTTTAATCGGATGACATTTTCGATTTCTTCAGGGAATTCAATTGTCCATTTTGCACTCCGGGAAGTTCCATGGCGATCTTGGTACACTGTTTCTTGATCAGGATCGGCTAATAAGAATTTATCATGATGGCTTTTTAGCCTGACGGATTTGGCTTTCTGAAAGAATTCCATCCCAGAATTCTGCAAAGATTGGAAAAATCATGCAATTGCAATGATCAAACACTGTTTTAAAAAACTGAATTTTTAATCTAGAAATCCACCTGGATCAGACTCTTTGAGTATTTACAGAGAATGATCCATGTGGATGGATACGGAAGAAAGATCTGAATAAGAAACAGGAGATACTGAAAAAGGAAGCTAAAGTTGTGCATTAACCGTTATTAAAGGAATGTCATATGTGAGATGGAAATCAGGTTGAAAGGAGACAGAATTGGTAACTTGAAGCAAAAGATAAGTAACATTTCTAATTTCATAGTAGTAGAAAAGTGTATAATTAGTTTTTTTAATTCACTCTCGTGACTTTAAAAGTCCCAATTGATCTATCACTTTAGACGCAACGACCTCGATTTTTTAATGGTTTTGACTATTGATGATCTCTTTTTTTTCGTTTGACTATTTGAAGATTCAATATACATACTTAAATTACTACAACTAATCAACACAGGGTCTTAAAGGAAATATTCCAGCCTTGCATATTGACTTTTACCTAATTGGGTTGTTGACCAGTACATGGCCTAGTGGGGTGCTGGAACCCACAGCACTAGGCAACCAACCACTCATTCCAGCGGAAGACTTCCTTTGGTACGAGGGATAAGGTGGAATAAGATGTGAGTTTAAATTTATACCTTGTTTGATTAGCGGTATAAATTTAGTCTCATATTTAATTCAGTATATCCAATGTTATCCCACCTTATCCCAATAAACTTAGAATTATTTTATCCCACCTCTCATACGTTAAAAATTAGTCTTGAGATTATAATCCCGAGATAATCAAGTTCGCGTATAAAACGAAAAGAAACAAACTTTGAGATGCTAAAGATGTTTCTCCCCATTTCTAACCAAAGATAAGATGAAAAATGAAAGTTCACTAGAGCAAACGCTTTGACGTTTTTTTGATGGAGGAGAAACGACTATTTGCCGTTTTTGTTATTGAGAACATGATTTAACTTTTGAAGTAACATAAACAGTAATTACATTATTGGCGTAGTGTAGACTATTGTAGCATGTTATTGACTTCTTTTTTAGGTTACTAATTTCACTTATTTTGTACCTGTTTCACGTGTGCGTTCTCAGACCTTTGGGATTGGTAGGTTACTGCATTCGGGGATCCAATATTAGGAGAAGCTGTATAATCATCGAGAACAGAATTAAAACTTGACGCAGGCGATAAACAACTCGACACTGAATTCGTATCAGTAGTATCTGAAATAGTAATATCCACAACTTCTACTCCCCACAAAACCCAATCTTGAGTAGCTGTCCTATTTGGAACATCATGTGTTATAGAATTTCTCCAAGGTGGTGTAGCTCCATTTGCCCTCAAATATTTCCTTTCCTTTGTTCTAAGCTTTACTTGAAATCCTTCTCTTATTGGCTCCCATTCAATAGAAGCATCCATATTATTTGTTGCAACAGTTTGAAGTACCTTTTTACCAGTCATTCCTAGAAGAAATGCCTGCTCAGTTGCTGTTAAGTACAAACCATGGCAACTTTTTAGGCGAATTACGTGACTTTTTCCTGCAACTAATTCTACTATCCAACGTGCCCTGTTCGACGAGCCATTTCGGCTCTGTCGAACAGTTTGTTCATCTTTGTCCGCCACTAAGTATTTCCCCAAGTGGCTTTGAAGTCTTACTGCTTTAGCTCTTTCAAAAAGTTCCATCCCATTCTACATTCACAGGTCAACGCAACAACGTCAAAGACAGTGACGAAGCTAGAAAATTCGAAAAAATGCAAAAATCTCACACATGGAATATATGCTTAAGAATCTTAATTCGTTACCTGTGTTGAAGTTGGATGTGCAGAACGATCAGATGCAATGGATGTGCAACTGTTAATTGACGAAATAGAGCGATGAGTGTTTGAGTAATCTGTAAAATTATCATCGCCAAAAGAAGAGAAGCTCGATAGAGATGAAGGATAACTCTGTAATGACTCAGAGTCCATTGTTGATATATCAATTACATCCACATCCCATAATACCCAATCTTGTGTTGCAGTTCTATGAGGTAAATCATGAGTTATGGAATTTCTCCAAGGAGGTGTTGCTCCATTTGCCCTCAAGAATTTCCCAACCTTTGTTCTTAACTTTACTTGATATCCTTCTTTTATTGGCTCCCATTCTATTGAACCATCTGTTACACTATTTGGTACTTGGAATACTCTTTTACCAGTCATTCCAAGAAGGAAGGCGTCGTTAGAAGCCGAGAGGTAACGCTCGTGGCAACTCTTGAGACGAATGAGGTGAGGATTGTCTGCGACCATTTCAACTGTCCAACGTGCCTTTTTTGATGAACCGTTGCGACTTTGTCGGACGGTTTGTTCGTCATCATCGGCGACGAGGTACTTGCCCAAATGGCCTTTGAGCCTAATAACTTTAGCTCTGTTGAAGAACTCCATTGTCAATTTCTCTTACTTTTCTGTATTTTAAAGCAATGTCCGTTTGGTGCTTATCTTGTTCTTGTGGTCAGTTAGATTTAAAGGACTCTGCTCTCTAATATTGAAAACACGTACTATTGAACCAGTTCAAATCGACGACTTGGAAGGGTTGACTTCAGAAATTAATAATTTTTGGATGCATTGGGCTTGGTACATGTATCCCTCGTTTGTTTGACTTTTCAACTTAAAAAATACAATATTCCAATTGGGTTCTTTAGCTAGATTGTTGTGGTATAAAATTTGAAACGAAGAAGAAGAGAAAAACAAAAGACCATGCCGTTTGCTGAAAGTTTTCGTAGACAAAATCAACGTTACGGAATTATACGGAATCATGCTTGTGATTGCATTTTAATTCAAAATTGACAGTCAGCACTACGTTAATTACAAACCCAAATTATGTTTACCAAAATCAGAGGTCAAATTATGGTGGATTATTTGTAATTTTGTTTCATAGTTTGTCAGTAATGAGCAGTGAAACCAATGATTATTATCTATGGAACAATTACAACAATACAGTATTTTGTGGCAGAATAAAAATGAACAAATTGACGAAAAAAGAAAAGATCGTAGAAGTCCTACTCCTACATGAATCTACATATTTGCTAAGGTTAAAAATCGTTTTTCAAAACAACTAGAATAGTAGTATAATTCAAATATAACGGGATAATCCGACGAAACAATGTATCCTTAAAATTAATGAATCTGACCACGTTTCAAGCTAAGTTTCTATAATAGTCTCACTATTCGTACGGTGAAAAATACCACGGTGAAATTTAGAAAGATAAGTGCTCACTGAATTCCATGATTAGAAGAAGGTATATATCCAAATACATACGTTTTCCTTTCAGTTTCTCTGAAACAGTCAAATACTTTGAGGCTCTTTGCTTCCACACGGCAAATCAGTTCATAATCAGTCGCCACGACTAGCTACGTAGAATTCTAATTTATCAAACTATATCCTAATCAGCAAATTTCATGCATACAATTTTAATGATTAACCCAAGAATTACTCATCAATTAGGTATAATTACAACATCGCAGTCTAATATGGTGCAGGATACACCATTTTCCGTGCGAAATGTACGTATGTGTGACACCTAGATTTTCTGTTTAAAGTTCAAATACCAAACTTCCTTAAGAAGCGGATTTCAAAATATTTACTTGGTCTTGCTAAACATAATCCCATCTAATTTAAAGTGTGTTTAAACTTTGCAATTTCTAGTCATCATATAGCTGCCACCTTCACTTTCATTTTAATCTTCCCTACTTCAACAACAATGTAAGTTTATACTTCTTTAGTCCACTTCACAATCTCGATAAAGGATATAGAATATCTGAGTCAAAACTCGACTAATTTTGGAGAATGACAAAAGGTGGGACAAGCCGACCAGCTTGCGCTGCATGCAAATACCAAAGAAGAAAATGCTCTCAACAATGTGTGTTAGCTTCTTATTTCCCAGCAGATCAGCCCAAGAAGTTTCAAAATGCACATCGTCTTTTCGGGGTCCGTAACATACTGAAAACACTCGAGCAATTGGATGGTGACGATCAAAAGGCTGATGCCATGAAATCCATCATTTTCGAGTCCGATATGTGGGAGAAGTTCCCCGCCTATGGTTGTGTTGAGTGTATTCTTTATCTTCGCCAACAGTTACAGCTTGCCTTACAAGAACGTGAGTATGTATACACTCAACTTGCTATCTATAGGCAACAACATTTAGGACTTTCGTCTAGTGAAACTACTTCTGTTGGTAATGGGATCAAGACGGCCCCATTCTCCTCTAGTGATAGTGAATCCAGTCAAGGAATCACATATCCTGATTTTGATAAACATAATTCATTGGCATATCCAACTTCCAATCATGTATTTAGATTGGGAATACAAGAGCAGCAAGAAGTATCTCGAGACTTTGAGAGTCTAACCCTTTTCAACAGCACTCTGATCGATGATAAGTAATCTTTTGTTGACACCAAAGAATTTGTTATATTGTTTACTTTAATTCATGTTTATGGTTGTTCCAATTGTTAAACTCTGTGTGAAAGATTCAGATTTTAGACCTATGAATAAAGATTGACTCATTCAATATTTTGCTTGTGTTTCTGTCTCTTTTCTTAATTATATAGTACATGGAGATAAGCATTGCCTATATTACTGCCAATTGAATCTGTTTTCTTATCCTAATTTGAAAAAATTCAAATATAATTTTCTTGGATAAAAGAAGATCCAACTGTCCACTCCTAAGGGACTTGGAACTGGTAGATCTGGGCATAGTTAGCTCAAACAGAAGAAAAAGAGGCACCACATGATTCTTTAAACATATTTTTAATACTTTGTTCTATCGTACCAGTATATTTTTTAGATTTTTAATTTTGTACTAGGGAAAGGTATACTTTCTCTATAATAATTAGAGAATAAATTTTGTGATGGCGCTGTTATCTGATCTGATCATTGTTAAACAGTCATAATAGATCTTAATGCATATCATCACAAACACAGTAAATCATATTGCAAAAATCAATATATAAAAATATCTACAGCGTTTACAATTGCATCATGTCGAGTTAAGATCCCATAGTTCCTCTGTAAGTCATGCGATTAACAATTCGAGATGCATCATTCACTCTGTTTGCTTTTTCATAAATGCCAGCAACAACTAGATGCAACTCTTTCTTGTTAACATTAGGATTAGAGTCCAGCTTCTCATACAGTGTCTCAACCATCTCAAAATTCTTTCGAGCACCATAAAGACTTAGCATTTGAAAGTGAACTTCGTCTGAGAAAACACATCCCTCTTCCTGCATCTCTTTATATACCATGTCTGCCTTCTCGAACTCTCGCAACTTCCCATAAGCATTAAGGACTAGAGCAATCACATTAGAATTTGGAAAATATCCTGCTCCTCTCATCTTCTCAAATACCTCAATGAGATTAGTGTACTTCCTATTTCTGGAATACAAATCTATCATACACTCAAAAACTGCAATATCTTTCAATTCTCCAGCATCAAAAGCTTGTCTGAACACCCATGTAGCTTCCTCTATTCGTCCAGATCTAGCAAGAATTGTTATTGCAGTTTCTCTAGGAATATTGTCAGGCCGCTTCAACTCATGCAACAAACGTTTAGCATGTGCAACCAAACCAGCTCTCTCATACGCTACAATCATTGTCTGGTATAGAACCTGATCAATTTCAACTCCAGAACTCCGCAGCTTCTGGAATAACATAGCTGCTCGATCTAGTTTTCCAACTTTACCCCATATAGATATTATGGTCGAGTAGGTAATGGCATTAGGCTCAATTCCTCTGTTCTGCATTTCTTGAATAAGATTGTTAGCTTTCTCATGCTCCAGTGTCTTTCCATAAATTTTAATCATTGTGTTGTAAGTAACAACATTTTGTTCAATACTTTTCCTCTGCATCAGCCGAAACAAATGTATAGCTTCCCCGAAAAGCTCAGCCTCACCATAAACCCTTAAAAGAGTATTGTAGCTGACCACATTTGGTTCAATTCCCATTTTCCTCATACTCCAAAACAACCTATCTGCTTCCTTGGCCATATCAAGCTGCCCATACACATCAACCATAATATTACAAGTTGTGAGATCAAGAGGGCATTTCACCTCATTCATCTCCGAGAATACGGATAGAGCCTCCAAAAATTTTTGGTTCTCAACATACATAGTCAAGAGCGTTGAATAACTCACAGTATCCGGCATAACGCCCGCTAATCTCATCTCTTTGACCAACAATTGAGCTTCGCGAAAAAGCTTTGCTTTTCCAAACACATTAATCATGGTATTGTAAGCAACAAGATCAGGAGTAATCCCTGATGTTTTCAGTCTAGAAAAAATCGAAATTGCCTTAGAATAATCACACAGCTTTCTTGACAATTCAATCAAATTACTGTAGAGAACAAGATCACCCGAAACATGATCCTGCTCCATCTTCTGAAGCCAAGATAAAGCATCATCAAACAACCCCTCTTTGCCGAAATGGGTAATGAGAGTAGAATAAGTGTACCTATCAGGTGACAAAGCTCTTTGACGCATTTCATCAAACAACCCGTAGGCAAGCCGCCACTGCTTCGCCCGTAGTACATTGCGCAATGCAACATTGTAGGCAAACACAGACGGAGTGTAAAGAGCGACTTCATTGATCCAATCAAGCAATGCTAACGACCGCTGCCAGTCAGACTCACGTGAGAGGAGCGTGACCATGAAACGCATTGAAAAATTTCGATTTTGGTAAGGCGACATTAAAGCAAACAGTTCGTGCTCGTTAGTCGTCTGTCCCATGGATAACAACAAATCATCCATGTCAACGCTGTGGTCCAGGTGCGATGATTGCTGTCTACGGCGGTAAGGCCGGTGGTGGGGAGAGGAAAACGGCGGCTTTTTAAGTGATAACGGCGTTGTTGTTGCTGCTGTCTTTCGCCAGACATCTTTATTTGAGGAAGTGGCGGACAGTGAAACGACAATGAAATGGTTTCGAAGTGGCTTACGTTTCGTGTAGTGTACGAGGATAGTGATTCGATGTTGAGATAGTGGAGATGATGGAATGCTGTAACTGGAAGCAGAAGCGGAGAGCAAAAGTGTGGTCATGGCACCGTTCACGGTGGAACATGGGTCCAACCATTTACTTTAGATGTATCATATTCAGACGTTTTATCCCGCTTAAATATCAACTGGATTATCTATGCTATGAGGAAAAAGAATTTTTTTACAACAGTGACATCCGATTAGAAAAATAAAATAAAATAAAATAGAGCCAATTTGCATGTATCTCAATAATCATTATTCCAGATCAACACAAATAATCTGCTCACAAGGCTATAACAATCTTTACTGATGATCTTTACCAAACGTGTTTACCCTTAAAATCGAATAAACAATTAAATTTTTAAGTGATTTTAAGGATACGCGGATTAATTTGATACAAAGTAATAGATTAAGTCAAATTGAACAACAACGATAAAATAGATTCGAACCATACAAGGAGGATAGTTCCAGCCATAGTGAAATATTCACCCTCAATCCGGACTCGCTATGGCCAGCACTGATGAACAAGAGAAATAACTAATAGCATAGAAAATAATAATATATTATTTTGGAATGTAGATGTCATGAATTATAAGACCTTTTTTATATAGTAGGGGAATCCTACTCTAGGTACAACTCTATAAAAGGTAAAAAATCATCTGATTAACTGATTGCCAGTTCTTCATTGATACGTGCCGAGATATCCACCGTGATATCCGGCCTGTCAAGGATATAACGGCCATCCGTTGGCGTGCTTGATTGTCCGACAATGTTCTTCAAAGTCGTTCAAGGCTAGGATCGATTCCGAATCATGACCCTGATATTCTCGAGGGCGGGCGTCATGCCCCCGGATTCTGATTCTATGGGACTTTTGCCTCGATTTCGGTCCCTTGTCATCATGTCTCGATCTTGGCTTATTTTGTCGAAGACCGGGGTATACCATGAGCCTGATTTTATCCGTATACACATGTATAACTAATGTTTAAACAAAATTTATTTAGACGTGAGTGTGTCCGTATTAAGATGTGAGAATCCACATCTTGTTTTGTTGGTTGATTGGGTTCATTAGATGCCAATAATAACTATAGAGAATGACTGCAATTAGCATAACCATAATATCGAGAAAAATGGATGTCTTTTTTGTTTAATAAGAACACTTTCTCTATTAATACAACGGGGAAGGGAGGTTTCATTGGCTTGTTCACTCTGTAATACTGGGAATGAAAGTATTTTACACTTGTTCTTTCAATGTGATGTGTCTTTCTATATATGGAAAAAGGTCCTAGCTTGGCAAGGGATAAGCAGAATGGTAATGGATAGGCAAGAGGAACTAGAGTGGATTGAAGTTTATGCAAGAGGAAGAAGAGTTGAGGCAGAGATATACAACATGACACTTGTACATTTGAAGAGAAAGAAACCAAGAGTATTCTACAGTACGCAAAAAGATTTGGAGCATATTATGAAACAAATTATCCAAGAGGTATGTTGTAGAGGAACAGTGCAGGCAAGAGTAGCTAGGAAACTTGATCAGTTAAATTTCTATCCTTAACTTTTGTGGCTGTAGTAATTAGCCGTGGTGTAGCTGTGAGACGATATGGTTGGCTTATGTAGATCTTGATATTGGGGCATTATGTCCAACAATCAGTTTCGATTAGTAATAAAAATTTATTTACCAAAAAAATAATGATTTTAAAGTTAGACATGCAATTATATTATTTCCTAATTATAGTAATAATCATTTTTTCTCATCCATTTGTTGTAACCACAACAATTAAAAAACAAGAACAATAAATTCGTTATTACGCACCACTGGCCAGCGATGGGCCAATCAAGCTCTTTGATTACAAATAAGTAACGAAACAGGAGTTCACCACAGATTGATTTCCAACTACAAAACAAAAATTTCAAATCATAAATCTAAACCTTCCAGATTACTCAAAGAAGCTCACACGTCACAAGTCATAAAATGATTCCCTTCTGTCACGGGTTGGAGACCCTGAACCGTAGACACTTCAAACACGTACGCAAAACCAAACCAAAATAAAAAAATCAAAATGGACTTAACTTAAAGCACATTTGTTTAGTTTTTTTCTTTTATTAGTGTAATTTCATCTAGTATAACAGATTGTCAGTCTTGATTTTCAGATAATTAATTATGTTTATTATGAATAAATATCGTGCTATCCCTCCAACTGCAGGGATCTACAATCATGTGGTGTGGTGAAATAGATAAAATTATTTTATTTTTAATTGGAGATTGTAATTTTTACGGGATCAATGTTTGATTGATTGTTACCTATTGTATTGTATAGTATCGTTAAATTAGTCGTTACGTAACGATGAAATGTGATACTTTATGTAACGATTGATTTGGTGTGATCGCGTCATTACCTTTTTTTCTCTCTCAATCTCACCCTTTATTATTAAATAATTTTATTTTATTATGTACTCCACCTTTTGATATACCGTATCATAATTTTTTTTTAAAATATTACAAATTTATTTTTTATTGTTGATATGTGATATCATAAAATGACTACAAATAACATAATATATTTATATATAATATAATACGATACATGAAACGACAAGTGAATTTTCAATACGGGATTAGTATGATAAAAAGAACAGTCATCCCTAACCACAGTGCTCAAATCTCAAAATAAACAATACAAACATACTTCTCCTGCACTTGCCCGCTTCCTATATTGGCACCGTTAAGTACACCTTCCATTTTTCATCTTCCCACCTAATTACACTCCACCACTGTTCCACCTTCTTTAGCAAAAATCCAAAAATCCATAATATAACACTCCCACAAAAAGATTACAACACCTGCAGAGATTCACTTAATCTTGTAAATTTTCCCTTCAGATTACACAACTCACTTCAGATTGTTCAGATGTCCCTAAAATCTACACCATTTTTAGTTTTTCATTTACAGCAATGACAACAGCTTCAATATTTCTCCACCGCTTCACCTCATTTTAGTCAGATTCGCCTAAAATTTGAAATGAAGAAGCTGAAAACCTATTATCTACACCTTAGACACCCAACAACAATGGAGCGGAAGTGGATCTTTCCACTGGCCATTGGCTCCATTGTTTCCCTTTTCCTCTTATTTCTCACAACCCTAACTTCACCGGACGGCACTCCTTTATTACCCCTTTATCGCTACTACTCTTCCTATTCAGCCGCCGCCAACGTCTTCGTCGAATCAAAGCTTAAACCTTTACCCATCTCCGCCGTTCCTCCGCCGCCGCGTTTTGCTTACCTTATCTCCGGCTCCGCCGGCGACGGCAACATGACGAAGCGAACCCTTCAAGCTCTGTACCACCCGAATAACCAGTACGTTGTGCATCTCGATGCTGAGTCATCAACCGAAGAGCGACTCGATCTGCGTAATTATGTGACGAATCACCCGATTTTTAATAAATTCAAGAATGTACGGATGATTACTAAAGCTAATCTGGTCACTTACCGGGGCCCCACTATGGTTGCGAATACCCTTCATGCTGCTGCCATTTTGCTTAAGGAAGGTGGTGAATGGGATTGGTTCATTAACCTCAGTGCTTCTGATTACCCACTTGTTACTCAAGATGGTAAAAAAAACCTCTCTTTTTTTGTGAATTAGTACCTTAATTCTGATTAAATGGGGTTTAATGAGGATGTTGAATTGTCTTTTTTTTTTTTGGTTGATTAGATCTGCTTCATACATTTTCGTATTTGCCCCGGGATCTTAACTTCATTGACCACACAAGTAAAATTGGCTGGAAGGAGTAAGTTATTATTCTAATTTGTGCCACAAAGGAAAATGCTTTTATTGATTCTATTTTTGGGTATGAGAATTGAGGATTAGTTATATAGGTTTGATTTGATTTTTATCTCTGAAGGTTTCAAAGGGCAAAGCCGATTATTATTGATCCGGGATTGTACATGACTAAAAAGGCAGATGTTTTCTGGATTACACAGAGAAGAAGTGTGCCAACAGCTTTTAAGCTTTTTACTGGTGAGGTTTGGCATCATTTTATGCTTGGGCTCAAAGATTTGAACTTTTTTCTTTTAGCACATGTTATGCTTTATATGTGACGGTGAATTAATCATTACTCATTCACGTTTGCTAAGCTGAGGTGTCTTGCTTTCAATTCTTTTCTTTATCACAAAATCTCTGAATTGATCCGGTATTTTGATCAGTTACATAAAAAAGTTGAAAATGTGAAGAACAAAAGCAGAAGAAATTTAAGTACCCCCCCCCCCTCTCCCCCCCAAAAAAAAAAATGTATCTGGATTGTCTATCTTATACTAGCCCAGGGCTTGATTTGGTGGCATACACCTTCGAATTGGGTTATAACTTGTAGTTACTGTTGCTAAATCACCATACAGTATTAGGGAAGACACGGGATACAGAATTCTCTTTTCTACTGAATGGATAAGATGCTCAAGAATTTAATCATTCATGGTCAATAAACTGTTTCTTTGTAAGGGCGCCAATGCACTTCAACTTTTCTACCTTAGCCAAGATGCTGAGAAACAATGTGTGTTTGCATTACTGGTTGATTTGAAAAGAAAATTATGTTATGGTTTATTACAATGTAGTGTGGTTAAATGAACAGAGCTCATAAGTACATACTAAGTATTTTGGATGGTTTAAGAGGATGTCCTTAAATATAACACATAAAGCTCAAGGATGGGGAAAGTACAAATGGAGGAGAACATTTTTTAGAGGTCATCTTTGCCCCAAACGTTTTCCCCAGCATATTGGAAACATTTTATAGAATTAATGCATGTTCTTAGTGAAGATTGAGAACTTATGGACACAGGGTAATTGTTGGAAATTTTAGTATATGGAGACATTGGCTGTCAATGCAATTAGCCTGCGTGGTATTTATTGGGAAGCACTTCCCTTTTTAGCTCGGAAGAGGGTCACTTGCAAAACAAAATGAATGTGGTTGATTTGATGCTCTCCAGAAAGAACCAAAACAGCCCCTTGTATTAACAGCCTTCAATACATTTTGAATTCCGAGTGACAGTTGACACTGATAAAAGGAATCCACAACGGCCACATTTGAGGGTTTTGATATCTGGTACAAACACTAACGAATTATGATACTCCGTGAAGGAAGTGAAGTTTGACCTTAACAGCAACTGCACTTGTCATTGGTATGGATGGTAAGGGTTTCCAAAATCAGTGTAGATTCAGGATTTATTAACTACATTGTCGAAAGTATTATTCGCCTAAAGATGGTAGAGTTTCCAAGATCAGTTCAGATTCAGGATCCATTGACTAGAATTGCTTGAGATTATAGGTCTCCTCCGATGAAATTCTTATGCGTAGTAGGTTTGTTTTCAGACACTTCACTGATGAGACCTTTTTCAACATTATGACCACCATTGTCTTACATTCATATGGATGAAATGAGGGAGATATTGATCGTCGTTCTGCCTCTATTATTCTGTTTGCTAATAGGAATCAAGTTCAATTCCCTACAGCTTTGATGGAATGGTTCAATCAGGAAATTCTATTCACTGGTACACATGTTTTTGCTGACAGAGCTCTCTCTATGATCATACTTACGCTGTTGAACAATGCCAAGTTTGACAACTGTGCGGCTTGATACATTTTCTATTTTGTATATCTTGTTATGGGTCGTGAGATTTCTAAATAAAACTTTCAAGTCTCATTCTTTATTGCCAGTATAAAATTGTAGCAGCTTAAATTTCAGTTTGACATGACTTTCTGAAGAGTATTTTGGGGAAGCCGGAGGAAAAGCATCCGTTTTAGCTGTCTGCTAATAATTATTTGGAGGGGGCTGAAAAGCAGTATACGACGAGCAACAATTTTAATATGGGAAGCATTGCTTCATTTGTTCCCTTCCCGGCTTGAATAAATTTTCCAAGAAAAGAGCTTTAAAGAAAAGCTTAAATAAATTTGTTAACTTGTCTTTAGAAATAAATAAATTTATGTTGCTGTTTGAACTTTCGCATACTAGACAATAAGACATTGCTCTTGCGCTCTTTACAGGGTCTGCTTGGATGGCCCTTTCTCGCCCTTTCATTGACTTCTGTGTATGGGGATGGGACAACTTGCCCCGGACCGTTCTTATGTACTATGCAAATTTCATCTCTTCTCCAGAAGGCTATTTCCATACTGTCGTCTGTAATGCTCAGGAGTTCCGCAACACTACAGTAAACAGTGATCTTCACTTTATATCATGGGATAACCCTCCAAAGCAACACCCACATTACCTTACACTTGATGACATGCAAAGGATGGTTGACAGTAATGCTCCTTTTGCAAGAAAGTTCCCTAGGGAAGATCCAGTGCTTGACAAAATTGATTCTGAACTCCTATTTAGAGGTAAAGGTATGCTTGTTCCAGGTGGGTGGTGCATTGGAAGTCGGAGGAATGGGACAGATCCTTGCTCTGTCACAGGTAATATCACCGTCCTCAGACCTACTGCAGGGGCAAAGAGGTTGGAGAAGTTGATAGGATCTCTCTTATCGAATGAGAAATTCCGGTCCAACCAGTGCATATAGCAAACATGCCTTAGAAAGTTGTTTTCTTAATTATAGTCTTCAGAGGAAAACAAGGAATGCCATACTCTGACTGTTTTCTTCTGCAAGAGACTGATCTGAATGTATCCAATCTGCAGTAATGCTTGTATTCTGCAGAGAAAAATGGAAAAAAGAAAAAATATACAGTAATGCTCCAGTAATACAAGGGCACGTGTATCTGGTCTTTGTTGCTCCGCTGTATCAATGTCCCAGCTTGCCCTGCATTGACAAAGAGTATGTAATCCCCTCATTCTGAATTTATTTACTTAAATAGGATGGAGCATTTTGATGACGTGAGACCTTTGGGGAAGAGAAGTGTATCAGGTTTGTTTCCGCTTCAATTGTGAAACTACTGTGTAGTTATATCTTCTTTCTGTTATAGGTTTGTAGAACAAGATTAATTGGAGTCTCTTCTATAAGTTTTGCTCATCATTTAATCTGGAAATTTTTTCCTTCTATTTTGTGTTGCAGTTCTATCTTCATTGCTGACAAAGCTTTTCCTATTCTTGTTATTGCATCATAAAGATATTCTTTCACTCTTTCATTGCCTGCATGCGAAACTGTTGTAGTTTCCCCAATGTATGGAAATAGAGTATGTATTAGATTGTCTCATATCGATTGAGGGAACATGCATGAGCTAATTTTGGGGGTTGAGTCAAGCTCAATGTCTATTTTTTACATTATGTTTATGGCTTGTATATCGTGGAGAACAGTAGTGAAGGCAATATGGTTTTCCCATGTCCGGAATCCATGTAGTTTTTCTTTAAATAATTGTAGTCAGTGTTTTAAAAGGCGTGGGCGTGAGGCGGGATGTTTTACTTAATACGGGGCGAGGCGAAAGCCTCGGGACATGGTGCGTAAGTCCCACAAATTTTTAATTTTTTAAATTTATGAATTAATAATATAGCATTATAACACAATAAAAATATAAAAGATACATTAAAAGTTAAAAAAATTAAAAACAATTAAAGAAACTCATATAAAATAAAATATTTAGCATGTTTTACAAGTATAAATAATACAATATTGTTAAAGTTACTATGAAATATATTAACTATAACCTCTTAACATTTAACTATTAAAAATTATAATTTCTTAAAAAATATTATCAAATTGTATATTTTATCTTTTTAAAAGTAAATACTCAATAGGTTTTAACAACATTGTAATTTAAAATATTACTCCATGAGTAAATATTAAATTATTTTTAAATAGTAAAATAAGTAATGTATGATAATTTTGAGTCATAGAACTAAGACATGAAGATCTATCAAGTAAAGATATAAATTTTGGTCAATAGAAAGGGAATTTTCACAAATCATTATTGTTTAGTAGTTATTAGCTGGTTGTAATTACCATTTACTATATTACTTCATATAGCTATGTTTTCAGGTTTTTAGAGTGTATTCAATGTATAGCATTTCTAGGCGTGAAACAGGGGATCACATCTAGACAAATTTTTGTATTCGACTGTATTTGATTGTATTCACGGCGTGAAACAGGGGATTACAGCTAGACATATTATTATATTCGACTGTATTCGATTGTATTCACGGCGTGAAACAGGGGATTATAGCTAGACAAATTATTGTATTCGACTGTATTCACGACGTGCAATAAGGGATTACAATTGTTTTTAAACGGAAAGTGAATCAATTAACATAATAGACTCCTAATATAACTCAACAAACTCAATTATAACACAAATTTTGTATTTTCAGTTATAAAAATAAAAGATTCTCAACCGAAAAACACCCCAAAAACATAGCAATCTTCAGAGAAATTATATAATTACATTGAATATAGTTAAATACATAAAAATACATTGAATACATAAATTATATTAATTAAAAAAATTATATGAATATATTCATGGAATATAGTGAGATAGTGAATATAATGAAATACATGGAATACAACGAGATACAATGAAACACAATGAAAAAAAGACAATGAATACAATGAAATACATAGAAATACATCAAGATACATTGAAATACATTAAAATATATTATCAGAATCTTCAAGTGGCCACGATTCTGACTCGAAACGCCACTGTTTCTGTTACCGTAATACCCTCACGTGCGCTTCAAAAAAACTATTCTTTACAATTGAATTTGAATGGGGCTTGTGGATTGGGACGGAAAATCCCAGATTGGGCCGAACCCTAGAACGACGAAGAGAGGAGGAAGATTTTGAGGTCCGTAACACTACTGCTTGGTACCCGGAAGATTAAACATTACTTCACGGAACAAAAATTAGCAGCAAACTAGCTAGCAATGGAAGGAATAACGAAGCTCGCAAATTTTAATGTTTTTGTCCGTTTCTCGTTCTTTCTTTTAAATACTTTTATTCCTCTTTTGTTCTCCAAAAGTAAATAGAGATAACATTATTTGGTCAGATAGACATTGAGAGTCAATACTGCCCGTTTCGATCTGTATTTGGGAGAATCGTGGTTGTATTCATGGAGAAAGACTGGAGTTGAGAGAAAGAGAGGGTGGAAAAAAATCTGAAAGAATGAGTGAAAAAAATAATACAAGGCATCAAAAGGTAGCTATGGAATATAATTTTTAAAAAAGTATTTATTTAAAATAAATAAGGTATCAACCTTTGCTACATGAGGTAAAAATTTCTAGAAGAAATACTCAAATGGTATTCACCCTTATGATGTTTTCAATTAGTAAATATGCAATACTATGATCCGTTATTTGAGTTATTCATAATTTTTATATTCAAATCATTCATTTATTAAAGAATTTTAAGAGTCAACAGTGCAAATTAATGAATTCTAACACATGATTTTCATAATTATTGGGCGAGTCCCGAGCGTTGAGCGTCAAGTGCGTTTAAGGTGCAGAGTCGGACGCTTAGGGGCATAAGCCTCACAAAATTAAGCTCTACACATGAATCTCAAGGCGTTTTGATAGTGCCCGTCTCGAGGCGAGCCCTAAAAAAACTTGTGAAAACACTGATCGTAGTAAGGACATTTTCTGGTTTCCCTATAATCAAGTATCCAGATAGTTTTATTTATTTCTTTTATTTTCCAAAGGCAACCATATTAACCAACCGGTTGGTAAAATAACCAAATTATTAAATAGTTGGGTGGAGCTACAATAAGAGGGTTTAAGAAATTGAAATAACTATAGTAGGTGAGTTGTCTAGGACGCTATGAATATTTAATATAAGCTAAGTGTCTGGACCAAACCTCTCCTGTTAACCACTCCGGGAAAATCAACGTTTAACGACCATACATAAAGAAACGAAGCACTTAACTAATAGTCTTGCATGTAGCAAGTCTAGAAGCATAAAAATGAATTCCTCTGCCGGGCTGATTAAATATATAATAAATACAAAAATTTACTATCAACTCAAAATTCACAACGTCTAGAATTTGGAGTCGTGTGGCGCCTTTGCTGCTACGTACTATATATGCGACATAGTTTACTTTACACTTAGTGGTCCCTTATTAAGTGCTTGGTCACGGAACCAAAGTTGAGGCTACATTCTACATCTGATCCCTATCTTATCTAGAAGGGCAATTGCTAAAACCATTTTCCACTATGAAAGGACTAACTTTAAGATATCATTATCATAGTCAAAGGATTTCACTTTCACCAAAAATGGCACCGTCACTGTCTCTTTTTTGAAAAATTACGAAATTTAAATTCTTCTACAAAATACTTTCAACTATAAAAGATTTTAATGTGTGGTCAAACAATTAAGAAATGGTTATTCAAATTACAAAAAGATAAATAATAATTAAATGCACTAAGCCTTATAAACCGAAAGAGTAGTATTTTCCAGCATTCTATTTCTCGATAGTGCTGGAAATGTTAGGAGGATGATTAAAAAGCATCTGCAATAGATTTTCATAGAACCCAAGACCTATAGTTGCTTGACAATCAAAAGGAAGAGTTGCAGCCTAATGAAGGAGAAATTAAGAACCCAAGACCTGACCTTAGTGAATCAGAAAATGACGTTCATCTTTCATAGCTATTACGAACTCGTATATTGAGTAGATGGTTGATGCATCATACTCAGTCTTTTATCTTTCATAGCATGTATTCTCCATCCGTTCGAATTATACATGCAACAGAAATTGTGGGCATCGTGTCGAAAGACAGAGGCACTTGGGGTTCTATTTTTGGCATTTTACCAATGGAATACTAAGTGCCATCTATCCAGCGACAAGATGCCCTCAATCCCCTTTTTTTTCCTGCTTCAATGACTAATGAATTATGATGAGAAGTACACAAAACTCTCCATTTCCAGCTAATTTATATAGCCAAATTTAAGTACAGTTCCAAATTGCTTAGTCAAATTGTCAACCCACGAGCTTGAATGAGTATGCATGTGAGGGTCAAATAGTCTTTGGTCTATTGAATGTGTCATGTGGACACATTTGAATACTTCTTTCAATTTCACAGTCCCTTAATTAGACCAAAAGACTTTGACTTCCCCGTCATCTTCACTCTTAATTTCGTCCTTTCTTTTCTTCTTCCCTATGACTCGTAGGGGAATAAGTCCAATGTGCATAAGATTTTTGTGCTCGTACTCAGTCAAATTCTAGTATAGTTTATGATATCGTCCTATAGAGATTGGTTAATTTAGGCTACAAACTTTTAATATTTTTACTATTATTTGAGAGAACCAAATTGATGAAAAATAAGTGGGATTTTAAAACTTGTTAGTTACTTAAAACAAAACAAATAATTTTCGAAAGATTTATAATTTAAAAAGAGTTGAGAATAGTTGAATTCACTTGATAATACTATTATAATATAATCTCAATTTTTGCATATATTTCTCTAAAGAATAATTGCTTATTGCTAGTACAGTTATATTTGCTCACTAAGAAAAAGTCAATTAATATCATTCTGTGAGGTTGTATAATTAATTGAGTTAAAACTAGTTACGATCAAACGGAAATATTTTCTTGCTTGAATTGTGCTAAAAGGTAGTAAAAACTTCGTGAGATATTTTTACCAAAAATCAGTAATCTTGTCTACAACAATTCCTCCGTGAGAATTAAAACTGAAACAAACAAGATTACAGACTTGAAATAATAGTTTTATAAAAAATTATTCTCACTCTACTATTTTATTTATTGGTTATAATATATTAATTTTATTCCGTGAGAATTACAAAATTAATATAAGAATAACTTAAATAAAATATATAGAAGATAATAATGATTAATTAGGAATCATTATTTCAGCACAGCATGAATTATAAAAAGAAAATTTCAAGCCAAGGATGTATTAAAACTGAAATAATATTATAAAAATATTTATCAAGTTTCATCAACTATGCCAACAAACGAGATTACTCCATTATGGAGTATTTAAATCTCACAACAAAAAGAAATTCTAGAATATTACCAATATTTTTAGGAACTCCAAAAACTTACAAGAAAAAAAATAAAATAGTTAAAAAAAAAAGTTAAGACCAAAGTTTAGATAAAAGTCGTTCTTCTTCTCCCTTTCGATGCCAAGCAGCATTCTATTTATGGACAAATCTTGCAAGCATTAAATGATTAGACGTGCTCGAGGAATGAGTTTGGATGTGTCCGAGGAATGAATTTGGATGTGTCCGAAACTTCAATTGTAGACTTTCATTTGTCATTTCAATTCTTGTGCTTGTCATAAACTTTCATAGAACATTCCGCTTTTTCCTTCCGTTATTTATAATCTCTTTTTTTTCCTGCAAAAATAGTTAGAAAGAGGCAAAATTCAAAATATAATTTAAATATATTATTTAAAGTAGGATATTAAAAGTATATAATAAGTAAATATTTTATATTCATCAAATTTTCCCATGCTTGAACCTTTGCTCGTCCGCGAGGAGAATAACTTTATTAGTAATTATTATTTCTTGTAAAAAAGAAAATTGAAAAAATAAAAATTCACATAAAGTTCAACACCAATAACCTTTTCAAGTTCACCAAATCTTTACCTTGTTTCTGCTTCTTTTATTTAGCAAAAGAACTTGCATCTCGTATTCCTGATGAACCTTTTGAGATTGATACTTTATGATCACAACTCTTGAGTTTATCAAATTTTTTCATAAGCTTGCCCTTCGTGTCAGTCTCCACTAATATAAGATCAACATTGATTTCTAAAAATCTTCTTAAGGCTTTTGTGGTTTTGTAATATTTGGCTTAATGCTGGTAAGGGTAAAAGGATATATTTATAGTGACTTGTTCTTTCCAGCTTTATCATTAGAGTTAATTATTTTGTCAACTACGAATTTATTTCACAAGCATATATACATTTTTTTTGTATTTTTGTATGGGATATTTATATATACATGAAGCACAGTTTTTCAGAATGCCCATTTCTTTTAAAAACAATTTTTTGATTTTTTTTTCTTCATAATTCTACATCCCTTGCTTTGATAACCATTTCTACTCAATTATAGATAGCTGGAAAGAGTAAGAATTACTACTTTTCTATTCTTTCTTACTTTTCTTTATGATGGTGTAGCAATGAAATTGAAGGCTCAAGTTTAGGTGCTAAAAGGATATATATGTACACTTTTTTTTTCTTTTCGGAATAAAGATGCTAAAAAAAATTAAACAAAGAAATCCTAATTTTTTAAAAATCAATTTTGTCAGAATTTTGCCTCGATAAACATTTGGGACAAGTTCTAGCTAAATTATATTGATTCTACATGTTTGTGATCATAATGCTTTTCAATTTCAACAATTTCTCATATTTGGAGATACTTATCCTTTGCCTTCATAAAAACAAAAATCATAAACTTGAAAATTAGATGTCATCAATGAAAAAATTATGTTCGGAGGTATGTAAAATTTTATCTTAACACTTTAAAACAATACAAGAGCAATACTTACGAATAAATGATGATTATAAACTAAAGAAAATTAGTAGTTTATATTCATAAATATATTAGAAACTTATATATGTATAGGATATGCTTTTTTTAACTGGAGGAGAAATATATATATATATATATATATATATATATATATATATATATATATATATATATATATAAAATAAATTTTGACTTTCAAATTTACAATCACAGAAAAAAGTTTGAAAGAAACTGTAATCACACATATTCTATGTGTAATAGACTGAACTAATTTAACACTTTAACAGTCATAAAGTGATGATCATGAATATAAATCAGAAAATTTACCTGAGCCAACATTCGAATTGAATTCTTAAATGGCTAACCAACCAGTTACTTAGGCATACCGATCACCATGGAGTTACTCCTATATAGGTGACACTGCTTTTTGTATAGGACTTCATGAGATATTCTGATTGTACAATAACCTGGATATTGACTAGAATAATTGGTTAAGCATTTAATTACCCAAATCTGTAATGGACTTATGAGGCTCCATTGCTTCACCCTCAATGTCTACGGGTAGGGTATCATAGTTTTGAGTTTAACGTCGTCAGCTCGACTTATTAATTTGATATTCATCAGTCTATCAAAGTGACCGACGAATTTTGCTCAAAATGTCCTCTAAAGTACATTTTTAGCCTGTGTCCATTTACCTTAAACTTGTCTCCTCCATTATTCTGCTGAATTTAAATTGTACCATATGGAATTATATCTATAACATTGTAAGGACCTGTTCACCTGGATTTCAACTTTTCTGGGAATAACCTGAGTCGACTATTGTAGAGAAGTACCTGATCTCCAACTTTAGAACTTTTCTGCCGGATCAAATTATCGTGCCAAATTTTTGTTTTTTCTTTGAAAATTCTTGCATTTTCATAAGCTACTAATCTCATTTCTTCCAACTCATTAACCTGAAAAAAAATATATTTTTACCAGTAGAGGCTAATTCGCAATTTAGTGCTTTCAGTGCCCAAAAAGTTTTGTGTTCTAATTCAACTGGCAAATGACAAGCTTTCCCAAAGACTAATCTATATGTGGATGTTCCAATTGGCGTTTTGAATGCTGTTCTGTATGCTCATAATGCATCATCTAATTTTAAAACACAGTCTTTTCTTGAGATTTCAACCGTTTTTTCAAGAATTCTTTTTAACTCACGGTTGGAAACTTCAACTTGCCCTTAAGTTTGAGCATGATATGGTGTTCCTATTTTATGAGTCACACCATATTTTGTCAGCAAAGCAGAAAATTATTTATTCATAAAATGAGTCCCTTGGTCACTAATGATGACTCGTGGTGTGCCAAATCTGGTAAAAATATTTTTTTTGAGAAAATTGCACACAATTCGAGCATCATTCTTCCTTGTGGGGATGGCTTCAACCCATGTCACGACCCCAAATTCCTTCAGTTGGGTATCATGATGACACCTAGTCTTAGAGACTAGGTAAGCCTAGCAGTTACTGAATAACAACAATAAATAAAGGAAAACTAACAATCTTGATATAGAATCTCAACAGAATGTACAAACTTTTTCAAAACCGGTAGTACAAGTCATAAGCTCTACGAATCTTCTACAACTTCTAAGTACAACTGTTTAGAAATATATACAACAGTGTACGAATAATAAATACAAAGAAGGTGACTCTGACGCCTGCGAACGCAGCAGTAGGTTACCTTGAGTCTCCTCGGCAATCATCCACACAACTACTACAATATATACCTAGATCTGCACACAAAAATATGCAGAAGTGTAGTATGAGCACACCACAATGGTGCCCAGTAAGTATCAAGACTAACCTCGGTGGAGTAGTGACGAGGACTAGTCAAGACACCACTGGTCTACAAAATAAATAACATGAATATAGAAACATACCAAACGTTGCATCTATCCAAGACTTCACAGAATAATTTACAACAATGACAATATAAAGCGAAGAAAATTACAAAAATCAATCACGAAACAGCACAAAAATACATAGAAAGATGGATAACAAACAAGCCATGCCGAGAGGAAACACAATACAATAAAGAACACCAATAACTCAACTCTACGTCGGTTTGTTCACATCGGGCCTTAGCCATTAAAATCCATAAACTGATGGGAGTGTTTAAACAACAGTTCATATGAAAAACTTTTGCAATAAAAAAACCATTTTAGTATGGAAGAGTTTCTTTTGAAAATATACTTTCTCCAAAAGTAGATATAAGTATATTTAATAGAGAGAATCACGTGAAACATAGCTTCTTTCAAAATACGAAACTTCTCAAAGATACTTTCCCAATAAATGACTTCCAAATATCATTTTAGGCAAGACTAGTGCTTTTCAAATATACCTTCGATGTAAAATTCATTCAAACATAATCATTTTGAATCCATTGCTTTTTCAATAAATTCCTCAGTAAAATCTCAGAATCATAATCTCCTCAAGGTAAACCTATCAGAACTCAGTCCGTAACTCAAAACTTGAATGCAATGCAGGAGGAACATCAAGTCTTGTCAATGAATGTGGTAAGAGATCAATATGAATATCCGAATCAAAACAATGGAATATTAAATCTTAAGCATATGCAGTAAAATTCAACCGGAACACGGAAGCGAAATGCAAAGACAAGTGCACGGCATCACCCTTCGTGCTTTTACTCTCTTTCTCACAATGCAATGTGTAAATGAAAGCAATATAAATCATGGCACGACATCACCCTTCGTGCTTTTACTCTCATCCTCACAATGCAATAAATAAATGAAGGGGCACGACATGTTCCTTCGTGCTTTTAAATGTAAAGATCATGACACGGCATCACCCTTCGTGCTTTTACTCTCTTTCTCACAATGCAATGTGTAAATGAAAGCAATATAAATCATGGCACGACATCACCCTTCGTGCTTTTACTCTCTTCCTCACAATGCAATGTGTAAATAAAAATAATATAAATCATGGCACGGCATCACCCTTCGTGCTTTACACTCTTCCTCACCCAAACAATAATAAAAACAACAGTTTGGCAAGGAAAGTCAGCAGTAAGAGCCATAAATCACAACATCCCGGCAAGGGAATCAACAACGCAATCAAAATCATTAACAACACAAACAATAATAGAAATCATACCATGCCGGCAATGGAGTCAACAATGATAACAACATTATCCCGGCAAGGGAAACATCTACAACCAATATCGCCTAAACGGAATAAAACTCAGCTCAAATAGAAGCCTAGTATTAGGTAACATCAAGAAAACACCAACAACATAAATATTTATCAACTAGACCCAAGTAGCAAATAAGGGAAAAGTCATATAAATCACAATGTAAGACTCACGAGCATGCTTGACTCCAACGAACGGATGTTCTAACTACAGTTAACCAACTATAAAGCTAGATAACACTAATATAGTCAATTTGGCAGTTTTAGGAAGCAAATATAGCATGAAGATAAGAACGGTAAATTATTCGGTTAAGTCAATTAAGATCAAATAGCCAACAAAGGAATCCAGAAGCAAGTAATTCTAATTTAAGCAGGAACGGATGAAATTAACCACCAAGGACTCAAATATACCAATTACAATTCATACACGGTAACATAAGAACCTACGAACCCTAGAAGGCCATTCTATTAGCAAATAAGTCCGAGTACGCACTCGTCACCTTGCATACACGGACTACAAAAAACAAAGAAGACTCAATCCTAAGGGATAGTTCCCCCACATAAGGTTAGGCAAGATACTTACCTCAAAGACGACAACCGGATACCCAAAAGTGAACTTCTCGGGCGGAAAGACCTCCGGAGGGCTCAAAATCAACTAAGACAACTTCAAAATACACATAACACGTATAAGGAATGATTCTGAATAATAAATTTTCAATCTTGCAAATTTATAAAAATCGACCCAAAAGTCGACCCCCCGAGGCCCGCACCTCGGAACCCGAATTTTTTTTACAAATTTTGATTACTCATTCTGATACGAGCTCACCCATACTAAATTTATCGAATTCTGATAATATTTGGTCATTCAAATCATGAATTTTCATTTTTGAAGTTTTCTTTCAAAACCCACAATCCCCTCAACCCAAAACACAATTTAAATGATAACAACAAGAACTAATTCATGAAATATATTTAATTCTAGTGGAAGAACACTTACCCATTCAATTTGTGTGAAAATCCCTCAAGGAACCGCCCAAAACCGAGTTCTAGAAGTCAAAATATGTTTAAAATGGTGAAACCCCCGATTTTGCAAACTTATATTCTGCCCAGGTGTTTTGTGAATCGCGATCGCGGGGATCGAGACGCGATCGCGTAGAAGGAAAATGAAGCTGACTTAAAATGCTCTACGCGATCGCGGAATAGCTTATGCGATCGCGTATAAGGAGTAAGTTGGCTTCTGCGATCGCAGACCAACTATTGCGATCGCAGTGAAGGAAATTACTGGGCGAGTCAGACACTCTATGCGATCGTGGATCCTTCTATGCGATCGCATAGAAGGAAACCAGATGATAGTTTTCAGTAGTTCAAAATAGGGAAAATGGACCCGGAACCTATCCGAAACACACCCGAGACCCTCGGGACCCCGTCCACATGCACAAAAAAGTCTTATAACCTAATACAGACTCGCTCGAGGTTTCAAATCACATAAAATAACACTAAAACGACGAATCAAACCAAAAATCAATGAAATTCCTCAAAACTTCTTTAAACATCAAATTTTGCATTTTTGGCCCAAATCACGTCAAACCAAGTACGTTTATTTCCAAATTTCACAGATAACACATATAAAACATATTGAACCTGTTCTGGGCTCCGGAACCAAGATACGGGCCCGATACCACAGGTTTCACCTCAAATTCAGTTTCAAAAACTTTTATATTTTTCAGAAATAATTTTCTTTAAAAATTCATTTCTCGGACTTGGGACCTCAGAATTCGATTCTGGGTATACGCCCAAGTCCCATATTTTCCTACGGAACATAGAATTAGTTAAAAATATACGGGATGACCTTTTGGGTCATCACAACCCATCTTGACACATAATCCACAACCACAAGGATATATTCAAAAGAATGAGAAAAAAGAAAAGGACCCATGAAATCTATTCCCAAAACATCAAATATTTCACATACCTGTATTGATTGTAATGCATCTCATCTCTCTTAGTGATGTTACCTGTTTCTGACACTTGTCACATTGTGCAACATATGCTCGGGCATCTTTAAAGAGAGGCGGCGAGAAAAATTCAGCTTCCAAAATTTTAAAGTCTATTCGATTTCCCGCATAATGATCTCCAATTACTCCATCATGACAGTGATATAAAATTTTGTTCATCTCTTCTTCAGGCACACATTTTCTGATGATATTATTTGCACAATTTTTAAACAAGTACGGTTCATTCCACAAATAATACTTTGCATAAGATATAAGCTTTTTTTTTTTGCTGGTAAGAGAGATCTTGGGATTTCCACTTTCCAACCAAGTAGTTTGCAATATTTGCAAACCAGGGTGGTTGATTCACAATTGAGTTAACTGAGAAAATGTGTTCATCAGGAAATTCTTCCTTTATTTCACCAAACTCAAGGGGGGAATTTTCTAATCTAGACAAATGGCCAGCTACTTGATTTTCTGTTCCTTTTTTGTCTTTTATCTCAAGGTAAAATTCTTGTAAAAGTAAAATCCATATTAACAATCTAGGTCGAGCATCTTTCTTTGCTAAGAGGTATTTTAAAGCTGCATGATCAGTAAAAATATTGATCTTGGTTCCTATCAAATAAGATCGAAACATATCAAAAGCAAATACTACTGCTAATAACTCTTTTTCTATTGTGGCATAGTTTAGTTGAGCCTCATTCATTGTTCTACTAGCATAGTAAATGGGGACAAAAGATCTTATACTTTATCTGACCTAAAAAAACTCCAACTGCTGTATCACTAGCATCACACATGACCTCAAAAAGTTGATTCCAGTCTGGGAACACAACTACAGGGGCGGTTGATAACTTTTCCTTAAGGGTCTCAAATGCTTTCAATCAATCACCTAAAAAATCAAACTTAATATTTTAACGACCCAGCCGGTCGTTTTGAGAGTTAGAGCCCCTATCCCCTAATAACTACTTTCCTCATATTTATTTCTGCTATTGTGAATTGCCGGGATGATTGGTTTGAGTTTCGGAGTGTTTTGGGACACTTAGTCCCTAAATGAGAGCTTAAGTCTTAAAAATTTGGATCGTAGTTGGACATGTATGAAGACGGTTACAAAATGGAATTTTTTTGATTCCGTTAGCTTCGTTGAGTGATTTTGGGCTTAGGATCACGTCCGTAATATGTTTTGGAGGTCCGTAGTAGATTAAGGCTTGAATTGGCGAAAATTGGATTTTTTGCGATTTCGGCTGGTAGTGGAAATTTTGATATCAAGCCCGAAATGGAATTCTGGAAGTGGATTTAGGTTCATAGTATCATTTGTGACATGTGTGTGAAATTTGAAGTCATTCGAACTAGGTTTGATATGTTTCGGCGTCGTTTGTAGAATTTGGAAAATTCAAAGTTCCTTAGGCTTGAATCCGTGCTCAATTCATGTTTTGATATTGTTCAACGTGGTTTGAAGGCTAGACTAAGTTCGTATGGTGTTATAGTATTGGTTGGTATGTTTGGTTGAGGTCTCGGGGGCCTCGGGTGTGTTTCAGATGCTCAACGGATGGATTTTGGACTTAAAAAATGGTTGAAGTTTTCTGGTGTCTGGTGTTTCGCACCTGCGGAGTGGGAATCGCAGGTGCGGAATCGCACGTGCGGAGAAGGGAGTGCAGATGCGAGAAAATAAATCTTGGCCAGGGTCACAGGTGCGAGGATGTTCCGCATTCGCGATGACCGCATATGCGGCCAAGCCTCCGCTGGTGCGGACTAAGATCGCAGGAGCGAACAAAGTTCCGCAGGCGCACACGCATGTGAGGCCCCTTATCTGCAGATGTGGGCCCAGTCCCTTTAGTGAGTTCCGCGCCCGTGATTGATTTTTCGTAGGTGCAACATCGCAGGTGCGACCCAAGAGCCGCAGGTGCAAGGATCGCTGGGCAGAAAAGGGGTTGAAATCGAGGGTTAGTTCATTTTCACTCCATTTTTTATTTTGAGCTTGGAAGAAGGCAATTCTTTGAGGGTTTTCAGAGGAATATTGTGGGTAACGATTTCTTACTCGAATTTGGTTTTATTACATTAATCTATTGTAGTTTTCTTCATTTAATCAAGGAAATTGAGTGAGAAATATGGGGGATTGGGGGAAAAAATTCCCCAATCAAATTTTTGAGTTTTGATCGAGTTTTACGCGCCAGATTTAGATAATTTTTGGACGAGTGGTCTCGTGAGTGAATGGGTGTTCTAAATTGGTAACTTTTACCCGATTCCGAGTCGTGGTCCCGGGAAGACTTTTTGGGCGTTTTTCCTATTTTCATTCCTTAGCTTCGAATTCATTAGCTAAAGTAGTTACTTGTAGTTATATTTACATTATGCAATTGCTTTGATTAGATTTGGGCCATTCAGAGTTGGATACTCATGGCAAGTGAGCGGTTCGAGGTAAGTGGATTGCCTAACCTTGTGTGGAGAAACTTTCCCTTAGGATGTTTGGTACTGTTTGATGTATGAGCGCCGTGTACGTGAGGTGACAAGTACGTACACGAGCTATTCTTGTAAAAAACCTATTTTCTTCTAAATCATATATTGGTTTCCTTTGATTGAACTATACTACTATGTTAAATTTCCTTGTTTAGATTAGGAAAACATGCCTACGTGTTTTGATTGTCTATTTGAAATTTTGTGCAGCATGTTTTAGGTAGATTCTTATTTTCCATGGTCGCATTTAGTCTAAACAGTGCATATCTATACTGTAACTGTCATGTCATTGTTGAGCTACATATTTACTTTGGCACTACGGACGTATTCCGGGAGATCCCCCAGCACTGCATATTTATTTTGGGACTACAGACGTATTCCAAGAGATCCCCCTGTCTTGCATATTTACTTTGGGACTACAGACGTATTCCGGGAGATCCCCCAGCACTGCATATTTATTTTGGGACTACAGACGTATTCCAAGAGATCCCCCTGTCTTGCATATTTACTTTGGGACTACAGACGTATTCCGGGAGATCCCCCAGCACTGCATATTTACTTTGGGACTACAGACGTATTCCGGGAGATCCCCCAGCACTGCATATTTACTTTGGGACTACAGACGCATTCCGGGAGATCCCCTAGCACTGCATAGTTATTTTGGGACTATAGAAGTATTCCGGGAGATGCTCCTTTACTGCATAATTGTTTCGGGACTATGGGACGGTATCCCGAGAGATTTCCCTGTTGTATTTTCCTTGTTCTGAGCCGAGGGCTCCCTTAACTGATAATTCTGTGAACTTCCTTAACTGTTTTACTGTAGAATATATTTATATCTCTTACTGCTTAATTTATTATATTTACTCCGATAGTGACCTGATCTGACCTCGTCACCACTCGACCGAGGTTAGGCTTGACACTTACTGGGTACCATTGTGGTGTACTCATGCCCTTTCTTGCACATGTTTTCGTGTGTAGATCCAGGTACGAGCTATCAGCCTCGGGTTTAGTGCATGCTTGCTGATTCAGGAGACTTCAAGGTACTTTTGCTCGCGTCCGCAGACCTAGGAGTCCCCTTCTATTCCCCCACGTAGAGATTTTTCTTTTGTTTCTTCATATATTTTGTATAGAGCTATATAGAATTGTGATTAGCGACTTTCCGGATTTTGGGAGTGATGTTATTGTACATGAGCTGACTGACACTATCCTTGTATTTAAATTACACTGTTTAGCTTTTATCGTTATGTTTTCTTTCAAGTTTTACGCAGTAATAGGCTTACCTAGTCGTAGAGACTAGGTTCCGTCACGACACATTTCAGAGGTGTAAATTGGGTTGTGACAAATATCTTTCGTCAAAAGTCTAGTCAACGGTTTTGAAATCTCTGAAAAGTCTTTTATGAACTGTTTGTAAAAACCTGCATGACCTAGAAAGCTTCTGATGCCTTTAACAGTTGTGGGAGGGGGTAATCCTGCTATAAGATCAATTTTAGCCTTATCAACTTCTATCCCTTTAGCAGTGATTTTATGTCCTAGAACAATTCTCTCAGTAACCGTAAAATGATATTTTTTCCAATAAGAATCAAGTTTGTCTCTTCACATCTCTTAAGAACTAAGGTCAAGTGGTGAAGACAATCCTCAAATGTTTTGCCAAAGAGTGTAAAATCATCCATAAAAATTTCAAGAAATTTTTCAGTCATGTCAGAAAAAATTGCTGACATGCAACGGTGAAATGTAGCAGGGCCGTTGCATAGACCAAATGGTATTCTCCTATAGGCATATGTTCCATGAGGACATGTGAAAGTTGTCTTATCTTGATCTTCTGGCGCAATTAGTATCTGGTTATACCCTGAATATCCATAAAGAAAACAGTACAAACCATATCCTACAATTCTTTCCAACATTTGATCAATAAATGGTAAAGAAAAATGATCTTTTCTAGTAGCATCATTGAGACATCTGTAATCAATACAGACTCTCCATCCTGTGACGGTACCGGTAGGTATGAGTTTATTACTTTTATTTTTTATAACAGTCATACCTCCTTTCTTTGGTACTACTTGAACTGGTCTTATCCAAGGGCTGTCTGAAATTGGGCAAATGATACCTGTCGCTAAAAGCTTTACAATCTCGTTTTTTGCTACTTCCTGCATTGTTAGATTCAATCTCCTTTGGGGCTGGACTATTGGCCTGTAGTTATCCTCCATAAGAATTCTGTGCGTATAAAAAACTGAATTAATCCCTTTGATATCTTCTATAATCCATCCCAAGGCTCCTTTGTGTACTTTCATCAGTTTTTCTTCTTGTCCTACAGTAAGAGAAGATGAAATAATTATTGAAAATAATTCTTCCTCAAGATAAACATATTTTAAATGAGATGGGAGAACTTTGAGTTCAATTTTTGGTTGAACTTGTTCTGGTTGCATCTCCTCATCTTCAGAATCTTTTTCTAGTATTTCGGCTTCTCTTCTGATGATAGGATCATCATCTTGTGTTGTGCCATATTTGGCCAAACTTCTTTCCATTGAATCTAGAGTTAGTTGATCATCTTTGAATTCATCTGTAAGATAATTAAGCATGTCAATCGAAAAACACGAAGATGGCGTCTCATCTCCAAAAAATCTTAATATCTTTTGCATATAAAAAATAACTCTTTCTTCATCAACTCTCAAAATTAGTTGTCCTTGATGGACATCTAAGATTGCTCTACTTGTGGCAAGAAATGGTCTACCCAAAATGATTGGTTCATCGGGTCATTCCTTCATTTCAAGCACTATAAAATCTATAGGGAAAACAAACTTATCTACTCTTCCGAACAAATTTTCAATTATTCCCTTAGGTTTCTTTTTACTTTGATCTGCAAACTGAAGAGAAACACCTATGTCTTTCATTTCACCAAGATTTAATTTTCTAAAGATAGAAAATGGCATCAAGTTAATTGAAGCTCCAGAATCACAAAGTGCTGCATTTTTCAGTGAGCATACCACATAAACTTCTTCCAATTTCATTTTACTTGACAATTTTTTTAGGAATTTGGCATAAGAAGGCATTTGCAACAAAGCATCAGTGAAAGGAATGTTAATGTGAATCTGTTTTAAAATCTCCAAATTTTTTGCAAATTGACTGTCAAGCTTTTCTCTTTTAATTTTTTGTGGAAAAGGAATTGTCACAGGGAGAGGATTCAATTTTTCAATATTCTTTTCTTATTTTTTCTTGACTTCTTTCTTTTCAGATGGTTTAGAGGGTATTTCAACATTATTATCGTTGCTTACCTGTTGTTCTGACTGGTCTGCATAGGGTTCATCAAGCTCCTTACCTGATCGTAAGGTGATGGCTTTAAGGTGCTCCTTTAGATTTTTCTCTATATTTCTTGGCAAAGGACCTTGAATCTTTTTTGACACAAGAGTTGCCAATTGGCTTAATTGAATTTCCAGATTTTTGAGGGCTGAACCCTAACTTTCCAAGACTTGAATGAGCTTGTTGACGCCTTTGCTGATATGGCCCTGCTTGTTGATAAGGTCTGTAGTTTGGTTTCCCATGGTTCCGATTCTGGTATCCCGACGAACCTTGGAATTGTTGCTTCTGGAAGCTTTGAGAGTTCTCTGCACCAGTTGGATTGCTCCATTGAAATTCTGGATGCTTTTGTGCCATTGGACTCCCAAAAGGGTACGGTTTATAACCGACAAAATGAACGTGTTCGTCATTATGATTATTTTATTGACATTCATGGTTCAGATGGTTTCCTCCACACATGTCACAAGCCTCATATTGTCTTGGTTGTTGTGTATTCACCTGAAAAGATTTAAACTTTTGTGCCAAAGAAATAATTTGTTGCGTTAGTGTATTTAAAGCATCAACTTGATTTACTGTAGTAGTCTTCTTGATGATTACACGCTCAGATAGCCATTGGATGGCATTCTCATAAATCTTGTTCTACAATTGCAATGCTTCCTCCGTGGTTTTTCCCACTACAGAACCTCCTGCAGCTGCATCAATCACATTTCTAGAAGAGGATTTTAACCCGTGATAAAAAATATACAATTGCATATGTTCAGGAATGTCATGGTGTGAGAATTTTCTTAACATTGCTTTTAATCTTTCCCAAGCTTGATATATTGACTCAATGTCAGTTTGCAAGAAATTAGATATGTCTTGTCTTGATTTTGTGGTTTTAGCAGGGGAAACATATTTGTTTAAAAAATTCTGAGTCATTTGATCCCATGTGGTAATGGAACATTGTGACAAACTTCGCAACCAAGTCTTGGCATCTCCTTTTAAAGATAAAGTAAATAGCCTTAACTTGATAGCTTCAGGAGGTACTCCATTATACTTAATTGTTTCAATAAGTTCCAAAAAGTCAATTAAATGACTGTGGATTTTCACTTGCATCTCCAGTGAAGATGCAAGATTGTTGAATCGTTTGAATTAGGCCAGTCCTGATTTCAAAGTTGTTGGCTGCCACTGGAGGTTTTCTGACACTAGATTCACAGTTGAAGCGATCAGGTCTAGCATAATCCCTTAGGACCGGTGGTTGAATATCTTCTACTTCTTGATTCTCCATTCCTTCACAAGCTATACTTTGAGAAGATGATGTTCATCCTTTCCTTCACAATCGAAGAGATTTCTCAATTTCTGGATCATAACTAGCCAACTTTTTTGAAGAAGAGCGGGTCATAAACTACCTAAAATTTTTAAAGAGAAGAAAAAATAATAATAAAGTAACACTAGTTTCTAAGGAAGTAATAGTAGTTAATATAATAACTAAAGAAATTTTCAAAAATAACAAAAATAGTTAGTGAAAAATAAAAAGGTACGATAATATATATTTGTAACAGCTCGACCGGTCGTTTTGAAAATTTGCACTTCGCTCGATAGTTTGGGGGCACAAGTAGATCCTTATGATGTATTAGGACTTGTGTGCAAAATTTGAGCTCATTTCGAGTTGATTTGGTATGTTTTGGCGCCGTTTCTTCAAGCATAAATGATATCATATTGAACAAATGAGCTCTGATTTCTTTTTTTGATCGAAACATTAGATCCGTATCATAATTACGAACCTGTAGCAAAAGGAATCGTCAAATTTTGGACATTGTATGAGGATTTTATGGTCATTTTACGAAGAATTAGGTTGTTAGATTTTCAGATTAATTACAGAATTGCCACTGACGGCGTATTTAAAATTCTGCACTATTTGCAAATATTGAAACCAAAATATCTCATTCATTATAAGGCCAAATTGAGTGATTCAAAAGTCTAACTTGAATAGAATTTCACAAGGAATCCATTGGAGGAATAAAAAAGGAGCTTCGAGATCATTTGGCATGAGAAACAAGGAAGAATAGCTGGCAGAAAAATATATAAAATAAGGGTTTGTTCATTCGGTTATATATTGAGTTGGGGAGCTCGGATTTGGGCGATTTTGGAGGCGATTTTCATCATATGAATTGGGGTAAGTGTTCTCTACTCGATTTTGGTTATATTTCATGAATCTATCTTCATTTTTGGGATTTGATTGATGATTTCAAAGTGAAATTGAGGGAGTTAGGTATTGAGTTTTGGAGAGTTTGAGGTGAGGATTTGAGGGACCAAACGGAGTCCGATTTTGACAAATTTTATATGGTTAGACTCGGGAGAGAATGAAGTTTCTAATTTTTTCATTTTTGACTGGTTTCGAGACGTGGGTTCAAGGGTCGGATTTTAGCCGATTTCAGATTTTTGGCATATCTTGTAGTTTTTATTGTGGAATTCGATTCGTTAGATTTTGTTGATGGTATTAAATGATTATGGTTAGATTCGGAGCTTATGGAGACCGAGTCTAGAGACGAAGGCATCCCGGAGTAGGATTTTACGCTATTGAGGTAAATATCTTGCCTAACCTTGTGTGAGGGACTTCCCCTTAGGATTTGAGTGCTCTGTGTTAATTGTAGCCTGTGCATGCGAGGTGAAGAGTGCGTGCCGGTCTTATTTGTGGAAAATTTACCTTTAGGGTTTCCGCTCTATACATGTTGTTAGCTTTTCTCTAACTCTTATTTGTTATTTGGACCTTATTTGCCTTAATTTAAGTGATTGCCTTCCTTAATATTTTGATACTTCTTAATTGTGAGTTCCTCTATGACTCTGTGCAAATATGCTACATGTTCAATTTTTGTGGTTGCCGGTGAATTTATCACGTGCCTTACCTGTCTCATTGTCCGTGTGAAGGTTGTTGTATTTCTTTGATTTTTTTCGTGATTCTCTTGTTGCCGTGTACTCATACTCTTGGTAGTAAAAATTCTGGTAATTGAGTTGTGAATTGGTTGTTGTTGTTGATTTAAACTAATGTTTGGTGGGATTGGGTTGCGCGCCGCAACAGAAGTAATAAGGGTGGACATGTGGGATCGGGTTGCACACCGCAACAGGAGGAATACATGTGATATGTTGAGGAGAAATAAGAGAGGACTGGTGGGATCGGCTTGCGCGCTGCAACATATTAAATATTATTTACTATTATTATAATTGTTAAGGAGGAATAAGAGAGGATTGGTGGGATCGGGTTGCACGCCGCAACACACACACACACACACACACACACAGAGACATATATATATATATATATATATATATATATATATATATATATAT
>ML345188.1:5488-33798 GCA_005239505.1 Nicotiana paniculata | reverse complement strand
ATTGGCTTGCCTGACGATGGTGTCCGGCGCCATCACGGCCTTAATAGATTTTGGGTCGTGACAGTCGGGACCATGATGGAACCTAACATTGACCCCGCTAGGCAAGCCAACATTTCTGATTAAATACCTTATTTCTTTATCTTTAACAGTTTTACCAAACTTTATAATGAAACCACGGAAATTTAAAAATACAAGATAACATGATTCACCAGTTTGATATAATACTAATACGAAATCCAAAACCCAAGTACTCCCAGAACAAGTGTCACAATCTCACGGACTGTCTACGAATACTACAAATAGGAGTCTGAAAAAAATATAAGTATACAACAAAATATAAGTATACATCTGTCTCAAAAGTAAATAAGAACAGAATATAAATGAAATAGGAGGGGACGTCAAGGCTTGCGGACGTCTGCAGAACTACCTCGGAGTTCCACTGGACTGAAGGCAGCAACCCTGATCTAAGGTCCGAAGAGTCCAGAATCAGGATCTGCAGAAAAGTGTAGAGTGTAGCATCAATACAACCAACCCCATGTACTGAGTAAGTGTCGAGCCTAACCTCGACGAAGTAGTGACGAGGCTAGGACACGACAACCAAATCAACTTGTGCCGTTTAACAATATACGGAGAAAATAATAACAATGAGAAATAAGCAGCTGAGCATAAAGGAAAGGGGAACATGCTGAGGGGAGGAAATATAAAATAATGGAAATAACGAGATAAAGCACAAATTAGATATCAATTTAAGCAACAGAAATAGTAACACAAAAGCAAGTGCACTGCATCACCCTTCGTGCTTTTACTCTCGTCCTCACCATCATAATCAATATATTCAGCACCGCATCACCCTTCGTGATTTTACCTCACATAATCATGGCACGACATTATCCTTCGTGCATTATCATTCATATCATGGCACGGCATCACCCTTCGTGCTTTTACAATCACAATATCGGAACGGCATCACCCTTCGTGCATTAACATTCACTCACAATCTCACGCATGGCATCACCCTTCGTGCTTTTACAATCTCACGGGCATGCTTGACACTAACGTATAGGTACGCGTCACCTCACCTATACATTGAACATGATACTTACACATAGCAAATAGGACACAACACCTATTCCCTCAATCTAAGGTTAAGCCAAATACTTTCCCCGAATTCCCCGACCAACTCAAGCCTCAATTACCGCTTTCCCCTTGGAATTTGCCTCCAATTCAATTGTATCTAGACATAATTAGCTTAATAATATCAATAAATGCTAAATAATTCAACCCAATGCTTAATTATGAATTTTCTATCATTCTTCCTAAAAAGTAAAAAATCGACCCCGGGCCCGCTTGGTCAAAACACGAGGTTCGGACCAAAACCCGATCACCCATTCACCCACGAGCCCGAATATGTAATTAGTTTCGAAATCCGACCTCAAAACGAGGTTTAAATTCCAATTATTCAAAAAGCCTTAACTCTACCCAAATCCTCAATTTTCTACCCTTAAAACCTTAGGATTCTTGATGATAATTGATAAAAAACATTAGAAAGTTGAAGGAAATTAGTAAGTGGACACTTACCTATGATTTGGGAAGAAAATCTCTTGAGAAAATTGCCCTTGGTATTCTATTTTTTTAAAGAAGTGAAAATGAAAACGGATGAAGCTCTAACTTAAAACACACTGCCCGACCCTCGCACCTGTGGTTCTTGGGTCGCACCTGCGCTTGTGCAGGTGCGGAAAAATGATCGCACCTGCGGAAATGGGCGAGGCCACTGAGGGCCAAACCTGCGGAGGTTTATTCGCTTCTGCGAAAATTGTGCCGCACCTGCGGAAAGGGGGCAGGCTGGGCTGGATCACACCTGCGGCCCAACGCTCGCAGGTGCGGGCACACCAAAACTGGTGCACCAACAGTGATTTTCCAATTCTAAACACCCCGGAACCTACCCGAAACTCACCCGAGTCCTCGGGGCTCCAAACCAAACATGAACACAACCTTTAACCATCCTACGGCCTTACTCGTGCGATCAAATTGCCAAAGTAACATCTTAAACAACGAATTTAGCATAGAATTCAAAGAAAAATCTCAAAACTTTCAAAGTTTCAAATTTCACAACTACGAGTTCGAATCACGTCAAATGACTTCCGTTTCTTACCAAATTTTACAGGCATCACTCAAATAATATATTAAACCTGTAACGGGCTCCGGAACCAAAATGCGGGCCCGATACCATCAATTTCAAACATAATAAAATTTCCAAAGACTTTTATAATTTCAGTAAAACAGTTTCTTTCAAAAATTCATTTCTCGGGCTTGGGACCTCGGAATTCATTTCTGGGCACACGTCCATGTCCCATATTTTCCCACGGACCCTCCGGGACCGTCGAATCACGAGTACGGGTCTGTTTACCAAAAATATTGATCGAAGTCAACTTAAATTTAATTTTAAAGGCAAAATTAGCATTTCCCTGAGATTTTTTCACATAAAAGCTTCCTGGATATACACTCGAGTTGCGAACGAAAAACACGGTGAAATAAAAGGAGGTTTTCAAGGCCTCAGAACATAGTTGTGACTTATAAAATGAGAGATGACTTTTTAGGTCATCACACCTAGTTGTTGTCTTACTTGAATAAATGCACTCTCTGATGCAACAGTAGAAATTGGCACATTCAGCACGTCCCCAGCCATTGCGGAAAGAACAGGAAATTACTTTCCATTCTCATGCCACCATCCCAATAGTGAAAATTCCTTTGTGCGATGCTCTTTTTGCTTTTGCAAGTAGAATTGAAGTTCATCAATGTTTCTGCTACTGGTTTGAGTGGAAGAAAATGTAGACCAAATATTAAAACCATCAAGGCCTTCATCATCATCCATAGTAGCAGATGCAGTAGAAGTGGTACAATGCATAGTGGAATTAACATGCTAATCATTAAGAGCAGCATCATCAACTATATTTGCATAATTATTGTATAATTATTGTAAATAATCATTTAGATTGTTCATAAAACAATATATATCTGGGGTTTCAGTGTGTACAATCTCCATATAAGTATATCAAGCATTGATTAATTGATGACAATCAGACATCTTAATAGAAAGATTTAAAACAGCACCAATTAAGTAAATCGGAGAAATTGGAAAGAAAGATTTTTTAAATTTTTCTTCTATTTTTTCAACAACATACTTATATTTTTCTTTCTTCTTAAATTCAGAGAGTAGAAAAGAAATTTCAGCTATATGTACTAAAATTATAGTAACCGTAGGGTAATATGCTCCAGAAAACTCAACAGTAGCTGTACAAAATTTATGTAAAAATTTAACAACATTACTAATGGCCTCCCAAGTATTAGTTGTTAACATGCGGTTTGGATCAGTACAATGTGCATTAGCAACTTCAGTTATCGGCAATTTATATTTGTAGCAACATTTTAAAAATAAGTATGTATAATTCCATCNGCATTAGCAACTTCAGTTATTGGAAATCTATATTTGTAGCAACATTTTAAAAATATGTAAGTATAATTCCACCTAGTAACAATTTCGTCTGGCATGAATCTGGGGTTAAGGTTATGCTCGGTACACTTATTCTTAGATTCCCTAATTCTATATTGTCTATTATTTCCTTGAATAACACCAACTGCTCTTCTAACATGAGTAATCTCAGTTGAAAATAAGTCAAGCCCACTTTTAACAAAAAATTATAAACATGACATGCACACCTAACATGAAAAATTTCTTCAAGTGGTAGTTGCAAATGCATTTTTAATATTTAAATAGCGGCATTATTGTTAGAAGCATTATCAAAATACATACATAATACTTTTTTTATTAAGATTATAAAATTCAACAATTTCGCAAATAGTAATAGTTATAAAAATAGCAGTATGACTTTGATCTTCATCATATTTAAAAGAGATAATACATTTTTGCATACACTAATTATTATCTATCCAATGACATGTAATTGACAAATAATCATTTCCATTAACAACATAGCCAATCCNTATGTATGTTTGATATTGACCATGCAATCTAAAAATATCAGCTCTACAAGTACTTCTAGGGATACCTTTAAATAAAGGATTATAAATCCTTTGAATATACGTAATAAGATATGATGAAGAAGCAAAAAAAAAAGGTAGACAACCCAAAGCAATCATTTTTGCTAACTCCTTTATTTTATCATATTTCATAATTCCTCCAGTACTAGGGTTTAGATTTGCTTGATTTTCATCTAAATTGGAGCCCCATTCTATAGGATGAGTAATTCTTATATGTCTACTAAGTGTCTCAGTCCCCCCTAATTGTCCTCCAGTCTTATGTTTAAAATCATCTTTACAAAATTTGCATCTAACTCTATCAGTATTCTCTATTTCGTCAAAAAATTTCCAAACCTTACTTATTTTTCTCCAATTAGTAGTCGGGGCCACATGTGGTCTACTACTAGTTCCACGACCACCACTCCTGCTACCAACTCCAACACTACTAGGTGTAAGTGGTGTCTCATCTTCAATTTCTAATTCATTATCTTCTATACTGAAATCTTCCTGTAATTGTTCATAATCTATATTATTATCAGGTGATTTTTCAGAGACATGTGTAAAGTCATTTAAATTACTACCAGATGTTGAAGTAGTACCTCTTTTTCTATTTTCCCGATTACCCCAGTTAGCAACCTTATTATAAACTCTTTTTGCAACATTAAACATATTGTGAAAATTTAACTACTAGCAAAAATTGAATATGCAAATAAAATAGTAAAGAAAGAAAGAGTTGGAGGAAGTGCACTAAATTCCGTAATAAATTAAACACTTGATGATTTTCGCAACTCCAATGTTACCACGAAAAAACGTCAATTGTTCAAAAGTTCAAACTTCAAATAATAAATAATACGACAAATTAAATTCCAAAAAAATGAGAGCCAAATAGTTGTTTGTAATTTAGGTGAAGAATGAGAAAATGATAATTGAGAATTTGGTTTGAGAAATGGGAGATGAATGAAGAAATGAAGAAGAGAAGGGGGTGTATTTAAAGTTTTTCAAAGGGCTAAATTAGTAATTACTAAAAATGTTATTTAAAAAAACCCAAAAAAGGGCTATTATTGCAAAACAGCCGTTAGGCAACGGCCGAATTTGAAGCTGACCGTTGCCAACAGTCATATGTCCTTAAAAAAAATTCAAAAAATAGTCGTTGAACTGCCCGGGACGGTCCGAGCCGGTCTGAGTAACCGGTTCAACAGTATTTTTTGTTGAACGAGTTTGGCCGGTGCGGTTAACCGGATTATTTTTAATAAATGGACCAACCCCCCAACCCAGCCCACCCGGCCACCTAACTATTAGTCCGGGCCGGTCCGGATTACTATCGGTCTAGGATGATCCGGAACCAGGTCAATCCGGCCCGTTAAACAGGTATAGTTTAAATGTTTGAAAAAAAATTCTTTGTGAATTCGTTTTTCTTCAATTGGAGGAAAATATTTTTCGTATCAAGAGAAGAAAAAATATTATCCAAAACTCTTTTTCAACCTTCCCATCTCTACCAACCCCANCTCCCACCCAACCCCACCCCCGCCTCACCCGCATCTCTCACCCGCGCACCACCGAACCCCACCCCTACCACGGACCTCCCCTCCTAAATATATGAAAATATTATTTAGAGTACTTTCTTTTTATGATATAGAAAAAGTATTTATTTTTTTCATTTCAACAAAATGAGTTTTTTTTCATGGTGACCCGTCCCACGTGTTAGATTTTAGCTCTGTCCGGTTGGACAAAGACTTGACTTGTGAGAAAGAGCTGCTAACCATTCTAGACCGGCTGATTTGTCAGTTGAGGTCTAAGAGTTTTCCTTCAGTTCGAGTGCAATGGAAAGGTCATCCCATTGAGGCAGCGACTTGGGAGTCCGAGTCAGACATGCAGAGTAGATATCCACATTTTTTTTGCCAATTCAGGTAATTTTCTATGTCCGTTCGAGGACAAACGTTTATTTTAGAGGTGGAGATTGTGATTACCCAAGGGATCATTTTATGAATTAAGACTCCGTTCTAGGCTTATTAGCCATAAAAAGACAAATTTTAATTACCTCGATTTATGTGCGCAGTCCGAGCGTCAAACCGGAAAGCTTTTATGTGAAAAATTGACAAGTAATCTAAATGACAAAAGCCATGGCATTCGCAAGTAATCCAAATGACAAAAGCTCAGAAGCCACGAGAAGACTCAAGGAAATCTTGAGAGAATTCCCAGCTACAACGTGGAACGATGTTTATAACAGGTATAGAACAAAACTTCAAATAGAAGAAGATACCATTGCTCGTCCGAAAGAGGAAGATTATACCAGATCCTGACGTTCAGAATAAGATAGGAGATCAGGTAAAAACAGGTACGATCCTAACTTGGGACCATTGGGACGTGAAACTCGTCCCAGGTTCGAAAACACCAGGTCAAATTATGGATCACCAAGCAGAGATGCGGGCTCGTCCTCATCTAAATCCAGAAGGGATCAAGATCAACGACATAGAGGTAATGCACGAATTGGGGATCATACCTTTAATGTAAGTACCTCCGAACTAACTTCAGTATTAAGAAATTTGGGTGATAAGGTTCGATGGCCCAAAGAGATGAGGTCGAACCCGAATAAGCGGAACCTAGATCTCTAGTGTGAATTCCATAATGATCATAGACACAGAACTGCAGATTGCAGAATTTTGCAAGGTGAGATAGAACAATTATTGAAACAGGGGTATTTGACAAAATTGTTCAGTGAAAAGATAAACAGGCATACATGAAGAACAGGCAGGAGCCCCCAAAACCTCCATCTCCAAAACGAACCGTCAACGTGATACACGGAGGTGAAGAAGTAAATGGAGTGGTCTGCAAAACGACCACGAAGTTCACAATTACACACGGAAAATGGGTTCGTGAAAATCTGGAAGCAGACGATATAACCTTCGATGATGCAGATATTGGCGGATTAATGCTTTCTCACAACGATGCTCTGGTAATATCTTTACTTATTCATGACACTAACGAAAAAAGAGTGTTGATTGATCCAGGTAGTTCAGTAAATATCATTTTTATAAGATTCATGGAAGAAATGCTATTGGGAATCAAGTAATCCCAAGGGAACGAGCCATATCAGGGTTTGATAACTCTACGGTTATAACAAAAGGAGAAATTAAACTTAGCACTTATGCAGAGGGAGTGATCAAAAGTACCAGGTTCCAAGTCATCGATACTGACATGGCTTATAACGTAATCGTGGGAAGGTCATGGATCCAAGACATGAAAGAAATACCCTCCCCCTTGCATCAGGTAATTAAATTCCTCTCTGAATGGGGGATTCAGCAAATTAGAGGCGATCAGCAAACCGCGAGAAATATAAATTTCGTGGTACACTACAACAAAAAAGTAGAGGTGAAAGAATCAAGGGATACGGAAGTCTCCCAAGCAGGTGACACCGCCCAAACAGGCATGGAAAAAATTACTACCCAAATAGGGACGGAAGGTATTACTGCTGAAACAGGTACGAAAGAAAATACTTACGAGAAAGTGAATCAAGTCACCACGGAAGAGGCATTGGACCACACGGATGTAGATTCCAGACCTAACGCCATTTATGAACCGGAGGAAACGAGCACATCAAAACAATTATGGAAGAGCTCGAAGTTGTTCCATTGTCTGAACGAAATCCTGAACAGAAAGTGTACATAGGCACGAGGCTGAGTCCCGACCGAAGAGGTAAGTTAATTGATTATTTAAAGGCTAACTCATATTACTTTGCATGGTCCCATTCGGATATTACATGTATCCCACTAGAGGTGATGACTCATAAACTAAATGAAGATCCATCCTTCATACCTGTTAAACAGAAGAAAAGAAAGCAAGGGCCATTCAAGAACCAAGTGATTGACTAAGAGGTACGGAAACTCTTAAAGATTGGTTCAATACGAGAGGTAACGTACCCTAACTGGATAGCTAACACTGTGGTAGTACCTAAAAAGAATGGAAAATGGAGAGTATGCGTAGATTATACTTACTTAAATAAAGCATGCCCCAAAGATTCATTCTCATTACCACATATAGATCAAATGATTGATGCCATCGCAGGTCATGAATTGTTAAGCTTTCTAGATGCGTATTCAGGTTATAACCAGATTAAAATGGATCCTTCAGACAAGGAAAAACTTTTTTTATTACAAGCAGGGGGACTTATTGTTATAAAGTCATGCCTTTTGTCTTAAAAATGCTGGAGCCACATATCAAAGGCTAGTGACCAAGATGTAGGAAAAACAGTGGAAGTTTACATTGATGACATGCTGGTAAAATCAACACGGGCGGAAAACCATTTCCAGCACCTCTCTATTACCTTTGACATTTTACGCAGGTATAATATGAAGCTTAATCCAGAAAAATGCGCTTTTGGCGTGGAATCAGGTAAATTCTTGGGTTTCCTTGTATCAAACAGGGGAATAAAGGTAAATCCTGATCAAATTAAGGCTATAGAAGAAATACCTGGTGTACTTAAAAATAAAAAAGAAGTTCAAAGACTAACGGGAAGAAATGCAGACTTAGAAAGATTTATTTCCAAATCTTCTGAGAAAAGTTTCAAATTCTTTGCAGTTCTCAAAAATCAAAACTGGTTCGAATGGACTAAAGAATGTCAACAGGCTCTTAAAGACCTAAAGGCTTACCTATCAAAACCTCCATTGCTGTCAAAGCCGAAGGAGGGGGAGCGTCTATACATCTACCTTGATGTCTCGAAAATTTCTGTAAGTGCAGTATTGGTAAGGGAGAATAAAGGTAAATAATCTCCTATTTATTATGTAAGCAAGACATTACTAGATGCCGAAACTAGATATCCACATCTAAAAAAGTTAGCCTTAGCTCTAATCATGGCATCTAGAAAATTAAGGCCATACTTTCAATGTCATCCAATCACAGTTGTGACCTCGTATCCATTAAGAAACATACTGCATAAACAAGAACTATCAGGAAGATTAGCCAAGTGGGCCATAGAATTAAGTGAGCATGAAATAATATATCGGCCTAGGACTGTAATCAAGTCTAAAATCTTAGGTGATTTTGTCGTTGATTTCAGTAATAGCATTGTCCCTGAAGTGGAAAAAGAGTTACAACTCTTCAACGGTGTTAATCTGGGTCTGTGGACTCTATTTATCGATGGTTCTTCCAATATAAAAGGTGTCGGCTTAGGCATAGTCTTAATATCACCCACGGGTGAAAAGACACGGCAGGCTATCAAATGTTATCTTATAACTAAAAATGAAGCAGAGTACGAAGTTGTTATTGCAGGATTAGAACTCACACGAGATCTTTCAATCGAGCAAATCGTAATCAAAAGCGACTCCCAACTGGTAGTAAATCAGATGTAGGGGACTTACATCGCTCGAGAAACTCGGATGCAAAAATATCTGGAAAAGGCACGAGAGCTCATGAGACAATTCAAAACATAGAAGGTAGTACAAATACCTAGAGAGGAAAATGCAGAAGCAGATGCATTAGCTAACCTCGCAGCAGTCGCGGAAGTAACAAACAAAGACAATCAATTGTCGTTCATCTATTCCATTCAACAATCGACCAGGATAGAAATGAGGTAACTTTCAACAATTTAACCTGGGATTGGATAAACGAAATTCTAAATTTTTTGTAGAATGGAACCGTACCTGAAGACAAGAAAATATCTCAAGCACTTCGCCACAAAGATGTACGGTACTGCCTCATTCACAACTCATTATATCGCAAGATATTCGGAGGGCCCCTAGCAAAATGCCTCGGACCTAACCAAACGGAGTTTGTGATGAAAGAAGTCCACGAAGTACACTGTGGAAATCACTTAGGGGAGAGATCCTTAGTGAAAACCCTAATCAGAGCTTGATACTATTGGCATAAGATGGAAGAAGAGGCCGAGAGCTTCGTATCCAAATGCGACAGGTGCCAAAGGTTTGTCAATAACATGCATCGACCAGCGGAATTATTACATCCAATAATATCCCAATGGCCCTTCATGAAATAGGGTATGGACATAGTGGGACCTCTTCCCACAGCTAAAGGACAGGTACGGTTTTTGCTCGTGCTAACCGACTATTTTACAAAATGGGTAGAGGCAGAAACGTTCAAACAGGTGCGAGAAAAGGAAGTTAAATTTTCTTATGGAGAAACATAATATGCCGCTTTGGGATACCAAAGAAGATCGTGTGTGATAATGGCCCACAATTCATAGGCTCACAAATCACAGAATTCTTAGAAAGCTGGCAAATCAAACGGATCACTTCAACGCCATACCACCCTGTGGCTAATGGTCAAGCTGAGTCAACGAATAAAATCATCATCAACAATCTAAAGAAGCGGCTAGATAAAGCCAAAGGAAACTGGCATGATGCGTTACCAGCGGAACTATGGGCATACAGAACAACTTCAAAGATAGCCACGGAAGAAACTCCATTCGCACTTGTCTATGGCTTAGAAGCCTTAATACCTGTGGATATTGGCGAACCAAGCATAAGGTTTACAACAGCCACGGAGGAAGCAAACGATGACGAATTGAGGATCAATCTGGATCTAGTAGAACCACGGAGAGAAGCAGCACTAATACGGATGGCAACTCAAAAACAAATCATAGAGCGTTATTACAACCGTAAAGCTCATCTCAGGTACTTCAAGATTGGGGACTTCGTCCTCAAAAAAGTCTTTCAATCAACGAAAGAAGCAGGCGCAGGAAAGCTAAGTCCAAACTAGGAAGGACCCTACAAAGTACGAGGCATAGCTGGGAAGGGCGCCTACGAGATGGAAGCTATGGACGGCAGAATCCTACCAACAAGTTGGAATGCCATCCACTTGAAGAATTACTACTTCTAAGGAAAAGAAGTTGATACCCCCGGTCAGGTATCACACGTTCGATTTTATTTTGAACATTTAAAATTTACTAATCTTTTTAGATGATAGGCATAAAGCTAACCCATCAACTGATGATGATATTAGACGTGTAAAGACGCGACGAAGTAACTAAATTCCCGGTCTAGGGTTACACTTTCTGATGGGCGTTTTAAAGGGTTAAGCAGTCATCATCTAAAAACTATATACCTTCTAGACCCGTATGTTTTTCTTTTTCAGGAAAAGGACCACAAGGAAGGAATAGTCAAGTGCTCGAGATTTCATTCTTCAAAGCTCAAACACTTGGGAGACTATACAGTATGGAAGGCAAAGAAGAAGCAAAAAAGACTATCAAAAAGTTAAAGCTCGAGCCTGAAGATCCATCTACCCAACAAATCAAGTGATACGAGCAAAATCGAAAGAGCCAAAGACTCAAACAACAAAGCCTCTAATCCAAAAAACCTTTGAACATGTTCAGGTTAAAAGGCAAAATGTTAGCCACGAGGAAGAAATGTGCATATTTGTACTTATTCAAAAGAAAGACTGTTATCAAATAAAACAGTTACAGATGAAAGATCAAAATCCTTGTACTTGTTCAAAAAAATGTTATCAAATAAAATAGTTACGGATGCAAGAGAATTTTCCTCGTGCTTATTGAAAACCCCACAAAAACAGTTACGGGTGAAAACCCCAACTTGAATAAAAATTGTTACGAACAAAAATAGTTGCTCTCTTGTATTAACTCGAAAAATTGTTACACGCGAAAAACAGTTACGAAGTACAAGTGTATATCAAATTTGTTAAAAGAAAAAAGTTGCAACATGAGTTTTACATGATAATCAAACACATAAAAAAGTTGTGAAAGTTCAAACAAAAAACTTTCCTCAGAAACATTCTTAAACATGTGAAAAATTCCTATCACTCTATTGCATTATTACACCTTTATGAAGTTGAGACGTCTTCTTTATTAAGTGTCGATCAAGAAAGGGCCCTCTTTCATAAATTATGCCTACTACAAAAAGGCACACATTTAATATAACACCGCGCCTATTACGAAAAGGTGCGAGTAATCTAAAGCGTTCTATATGCAAAACTCAGAGGTAAAACAAAAACCTCAAAAAATAAAGCATGCAAAAGACTTAAAGAGTGAAACAGAAACTCAACGGAAAACAAAAGTCATACTTGCATCAATATATTAAACGGCTAAGTAAAAACTAAGTATTAACTTATACTTAGCCGTATAGAGTTTTTATACATTGAGGTGCCCCTAAGTTGTCATTTGGGACTTTAAAGAGATCCAAATTTACCCCTGATGGGACTGGAGGTAACCACCAATTGAGACAAAGAAAAAAAAGGGAGGAACCAACTTCTTAAACTTCTTCAGGAGGGGGGGTTGACTTCACTGGCAGAAGGAGCAGGAGCAGCTTGGGACGAAGAGACTTGAACAGCAAGATCCTCACCTTCAGGTGAAGATATATTCTGACCTTGTTAAGCCCTCTCAATGGACTCCTTGATTTTTGCAATTTTAGCATTAAGGTCGAAACCCTCTCGGCTCATTTCATTCAATGTGTCGAGGCGAGAGTTCATATACGCCCAACTAACATCGAAAACTGCCCTATCTTCAAGAGATTCATAATTTTTCACCCATAGCATAACTTCAGCTCTTAGTTCATCCCTCTCAGTCACAGCAGCATCATTAGAGGCCCTTAAAGGAGCGAAAGACTTTTCCAACAATTGAACTTTCTCCAAAGATTTGCGGAGATCCTCCTGGGTCTGAGTAAGAGATTGCACTAATTCGCCCGAATACTCCTCATTTTGGTCTAGTAAGGCCTTCAAACTCCTGACCTCTTCAGAGGTACGAGACAGCTACTCCGCGAATGAGGACTTTAAGACGCTCTTATCGTTGTCTTCCTGATCAGAGGATGCCTTATCCACAGCCAACTCTGCTTTCATAACCCTTACTTGCTGCTCCAAGGTACATTTTTCTTCTTCTACAACCTCCATGTCGAGCCTTAAGCTTTCATACTGCTCTTTCCAATTACCTGCTTCAGCATGCCACTCCTTTACTTCCTGCTCCGTATGAGAAATCCTTTTCATAAGCTCTGTGGCAATAAGATTGATCTACAAAAGAAAGCCAATTAGATATGATAAATACATGTACAAGAATGAACACAAGAAAATGCATTTTACCTTTAAAGAAGTATGCATGATTTCATTAGCCCATGTAAAGGAACTGTGGCATTCCAACTTAACTCTCTCTGTAGGGCCTATCAACGGTTTCAACCACACATCTGGCTGGCTAGACTTTTTAAAGAGACTACCCTCCGCTGGAACTTCTATTATCACCTGCCTCATCTCTCTGCTGGAAGACCCTACTTCTATAACAGAAAGCTCGGAAGCAAGTAGAGATGCAGGAGCCATGGGCGAGGAAGTCTGAGGGGCCGAAAAAGCCACGGGAGAGGGAGAAACGACAGGAGCAGGAATAGCCATAGGAGCAGGAGAAATAACTGGAATAGTTGAAGGGAGTTCTCTAAGAGAAGGAGAAAAAGCAGCCAAGGGAGCTTCATCAGCAACAGAACCAAAGCCTTCACGGAACAATTGGCCAACAGAGTCACGCACAGGAGAGGGAGTAGCATCCTCGGAGGCAAAAAGTCCAACTTCAGGCACGGAAGGCACGATGACAGGTGTAGACTCGTCGTCTGAGACCACCTTCCTTATACGTGATCTATGGATCAAAGTTCCCTCCTCTTCCTCTTCTTCTCCTGAGGTACTTGACCCACCTACTTTCCTCTTTGAAGAAAAAGAGCCTGAAATAATCTCTTGGGCCTGAGCCAGGGATAACTTGGGAACAGACGCGGATGCAGAAACTCCACGAGCAGGAAACCCTGTCAAAAGGAAAGGGTTAAATAATGCTCAAAGGAATAAACAAGTACAAACAAAAACTTCACTTACCATGAGTCTTAACTCTCCAACCAAACCTCTCAGGGAGGAACTTCCATGAACGTTCTTCCAATGGAGTGATTAACAAAAGCTTTTCTACCCAATCTCTGAAACCGGAGACATTCTCGACGGTTCCCATGATTGCTGCAAAAAGAAGAAACAATTACGGTATTGATACACTATCTAAAGCAAAAAGCAAGGAATGTGAGCAAAAATGTACTCACGTGCAAGATTTCCCTTCTCAGGGAAGGGAAGATTCTCTTCACCTACTAAACCAGCAGTAGGAACAGCAACATACCGAAGAAACCAACCTCGATCCTTATCATCTTCAGAAGTCAGTAATACCTTTTTACTCCTAGCAGCTAGGGTAAAAATTCCCTGGCGGGACAATATTGGGGAATAGAGGTGAATAAGATGATGAAAGGTAAAGGAGATCGAAGCTAAGGTAGCCAAATGTCTAAGATATGCGATGACTCGCCATATAAGAGGATCGACTTGTCCCAAGCAAATTTTGAAAAATCGACAGAACTCGATGATTACTGGGTCGATGGGAGGCTTGAACCCTAATGAAAAGGGATAGGTATAAACAAAAGAATTCCCCGTCTTATAAGACGTTATTCTTTGATTACTGTTTGGAACGATTACAGGAAAATCGAAACTCTAATAACAGTCCCTGCGTATAAGAGGAATTAAACCTTCAGTGAGTTGGGTAGGGTACTTGTCAACACTATCAAGAGATGACAATGAAGAAACTTGATCTCTAAGGGCCTGATTATACCTAGAAAAGGTGAACTCCGCAGGTACTATTTCATCGACCCTCGGTTCACGCAAAGGTTCGTGACGTTCTCTACCTTTGGACGAAGATCTAGAAGCCCTAGCCCTCGGAAAAGATAAAGACCTAGAAGAAGGAGGAGAAGTTGAGAAGAGGAAGAACCCCTTGAAGGAGTAGAACCTAAACTCCTCAACCTGCCGCCTCTCCTACTCCGTGTTGAAGCAGAAGAGGGAGTCAAATCATCTACGTTTATGACTCTCTTAGATTGGTTTGAAGAAGACATATCTACAAAGACAAGGAAAAAGTTCTTTACAAATAAAGTTTGAAAGTTGGAAGTTTTTCATGAAAGAAAAGAAAAAGAGGTATTTATACTCGAAGACAACCGTCAAAAATGGAAAAACAATGATGTGAAAGCCATAATTGAAGGTGTCACTTCGTGAATGATGCAGCCGCAAAAAATCCCTAAAAGGCGCTGAGCAATTAAAGAACCAACCCGGGAATGCCACGTGGTATAAGCATTAAATAGAAGTGACAAGCGACGCTTACATACAGAAAAAGATGCAATGATTCGAGTGAAGCGGCGGAAAAATATTCCCGCCATAAATGAGTATCCACTTACCAAATATTAATTGATAAATATATGGTAAGTGAGGGGACTATCTGTATTGGTAAAAAAGAGCTTCACATGTGTAATAAATCTTGATGACTCAACAGTCTACGTGGAGCAATGAAGACACGACATGGGACTCTATGAAGAGGTATGAGTCAAAGAGGTACTGCAAATCACACCCACGGGTTAATTAGCTACGGAAGTCTCCACCTGATTAAGAAGATAAAGAGACACGGTCAAAATGTATCTGCACGGAATAAAGGGCAGATTCAGAGATCTTCAAATTAGTGATCCACACGTTACACAACATTCACGCAACAGTTATGGTTGCTTATTGTAACGTTACATTAATGTCATAATTAGTCATTAATGCTTAATCACTGAAAAGGGCAGACGTTATATTTGGAAATTCCCTATATAAGGGAGAAAAATATAACCTGTAAAAGATCATCCAAACTACTATTTCAATATACTTACTTTTTGTGCATCTTACTGCTTTCCATTTACAAGTTTACCTACAATTATAATCTTATTCTTTGGTTATCAGAAACTCGTGTTCTTCTTAAAATAGCTTTGGGAAAAGAATCCAATTATTTGGTTAAACACTGATTCCAGAGTCCATATTCTTGATATACTTATAAAGCAAATAGTCATTCATGTTTTCACATTTGTAACATGCATTTTGTAGTTCGCTGGAGATTGTAAGTGTATATTGCCTTGTAGTTGACCATGTTTGTACATGGATCTGTAATTATAGTAAAGTTATTCTCATCTTTGCTACAATGTTTATGTAACGACCCGACTGGTCATTTTGTATTTTAGGACCCTTTGCCCCTAAATGAGACTTTCCGTAGTTGCTTTTACTGATTTATGACTTGCGGGAACGGGTGGTTCGAGGTTTGGAGTAGTATAGGAACACTTAGTTCCCTAAGTTGGCCTTAAAGGCCAAGTTTGACTTCAGTCAACGTTTTCAGTAAACGACCTCGAAATTGAGATTCGAAGATTCCAATAGGTTCGTATGATGATTTCGGACTTAGGTGTGTGTTCGGAACGGGTTTTGGATGACCCAGGAACATTTCGGTGCCAAATAGTGAAATAAGAATTTCCTTAAGTTCAAATTGAGGTTTAGAACGTGTTTTTGTGTTATCGAGGTCCAAACAGAATTTTTGAGATCGGGAACAGTTCCGTTATGTCATTTATGACTTGCTTGCAAAAATTGGTGTCATTCCGAGCAGTATAGATAGGTTCGGCGCATTGTTAGCGAATTCAAAGAACATGAAGTTCTTAAGTTTGATCCAATAGGTTTTGGGGTGTGATTTTTAGATTTAGAGCTATTTTGGACTTGTTGGTATATTTGGATGGGGTCTCGGGTGGGCCAGATGCCATTCGGGCATCGAGCGAGGCAAAAAACCAGGCTAAGATGACTGCTGGTGCACCGGGTTTGGTGCAACCGCACCTGCGGAAATCTAGTCGCAAGTACGAGACCTCTCCTGCGGTCCCAGTCTCGCAGGTGCGACTCCTGAGGGAGTTGCCAATTTCCACAGGTGCGGGACCCTTTCTGCAGAAGCGGAGCCGCAGGTGTGGACTTCCCATCGCAGGTGTGAAACTAGACCCCCTTCCACTTCTCCGCAGGTGCGAGACTTTTCTCGCAGATGCGAGACCGCAGGTGCGGTCCTCGAGCCACAGGTGCGAAAAACCTGTAGGCAGTGCACTTCGATTTAAACTCGGGACTTAGCCATTTTTTAACACATTCTTCATTCTTGGGCGATTTTGAGAGCATGCAAGGAGGGTATTCGACCTAGCTACTGTAAGGTAAGTAATTCCTACTATAAACTTAACTTAATACTTGAATTCTTAGGTAGATTAACACCTAAAATTAGTGGAGATCATGAGTTTAGAGTAAAACCTAGGTTTTTGAAAAAAATGGAAAATTTCCAAGAAATGTGTTACGGAATCGTACAAAAACCATATAACATTGATCCTTAGGCTATGGATAAGTAATTCCTCCGGAAATTTCCGGAATCCGAGCATGTGGGTCCGATGCTATATTTTGGGATTTTGCAATTTAGGTTGAAATAATCATTTAAATAGGGAAATTTTGTACTTTTGAGTATAGATTGATTTATTTATGCAATATTTGACTAGTTTCGAGTCCTTGGGCGACAAATTTGGAGTTTTGGGCGCGTTCTTGACCCGGGAAGTAGGCTTGACACGAGGTAAGTCTCCGCGAGTGGGGTAACCCTACTATTATGTCAACCGCGTTGCATATTCGATTCGTGAGCGGTGTAATAGATGCATCTATGGTTCGAGCCGTTCGAACCTTCGACAGTGCACATTTATTTTGCGTTGCGTCAGCCGTACGTTCACGGCATGTTATGTGTTTGTTAGATGTTGGGTGTTCTGTGATTATGTATCTGTTAAATACCATGAGAAACGAAAACTAGGTAAATTGAATGCTAGAAAACTTGACACGTACAGGTAATTGTAAAGGATATTTGGTGTTCCTGTCTTCATTATTATTCATAAATTTCCATTTCCTGCTTAGCTTTACACTTAAAACATATTATTCTGACCCTAGTAAGTGTCACGTCGACCTCTCGTCACTACTTCTTCGAGATTAGGCGGGACACTTACTTGGTACAAATTGTTTATGTACTCATTCTACACTCTGTACTTAATTGTACAGGTTCTGAGGCGGGTGCATCTGGGTATCAGCCCGGAGTTCGTCCTTGATACATTTACCTGGTCTAGACTCCACGGTGAGCTGCTTCTCTTGGCGACTCCCAGCAGCACTTTGGAGCTATCTTTTCTTTCTTTTTTGCCAATTCTGTCTATAATTACTCAGACAGTAGGACAGACTTCTTATACTTTTGGTATTATTCTATTAGCTGCCTGTAGACTTGTGACACTAGTTCCTGGTACACACGCTAGTAGACTTTATTTTGGAATGTAATCGTAAATTTACAATTTTCATGATTTTCTATTTTGGTATAAAATGCTCTAAGTTATATATTTCTACCTAATGTCCCAAAGACTAAGTTAAGCAAGTGTGGAAAAAAAATGTTTTGTTTTCGGTAAACTACATGGAACTCACTAGTGGGAAATTGTTGGCTTGCCTGACTGAGGTGTTGGGTGCCATCGCGACCTGGGTTGGGATTTGGGTCGTGACAACATGGTATCAGAGCTCTAGGTTCACGTAGGTCTCACGAGTTACAGGAAAACCCAATAGAGTCTTGCGGATCGGTACGGAGACGTCTGTATTTATATTCAGGAGGCTATAGGGTGTTAGGAAATTTCTCTTTATCCATCTTCTATCGTGCAATTGATGGTATACTAAATATCACTCTTTTATTCTCTCACAGATGGTGAGGACGCGCGCAACCGACGCTTCGCACCCGGGAGGGGCCGCTACCCCCACCGTCCGAGGCCATGGCAGAGGCTGGGGGAGGGCACCGCTCCGAGGTAGGGGACGAGGATGTCCCAGGACTGTACCAGTTATACCCCCAGTGGATCCAGTACAGGATCCCATCACTGAGGAGCAGGGAAAAGTGCCCGCAGTAGATCTTTCCCCTTTGGACTTTATGACAGCTCCAGGATTTCAGGAGGTCATGGGCCGTATGATGAGGTTCATGGACACCATGATGCAGGTTGGTTTATTTCCAGCCGATCCGGCCACATCTCAGGCAGGAGTGGGAGCACAGACCCCTACTGTACAGGCCGCCGAGCATGCAGCAGCAGTATATCAGACCCCGGGTACACTGCTCACGGGCGGGGTTCAGCTAGTGGCAGCAGCAGCACCTGAGCCCAGACCAGCTGCGGACGGTGATCCGCAGAAGTTATTAGACAGATGGACCAGACTGCACCCTTTTGTCTTCGGAGGTGAGCGCCATGAGGATGCTCAGGACTTTATTGATAGGTTCAGGGACAGACTGTACAACATGAGGATACTGGAGTCTCATGGATTTGACTTCACTACTTTTCAGCTAGAGGGCAGGGCCCACAAATGGTGGCAGTCCTACATTCTTGGAAGACCGGTAGATTCTCCTCCCCTCACTTAGGAGCAGTTCACTCAGTTATTCCTGGAAAGATATATTCCACCCTCTAAGAGGGAAGAGTTGTGGTATCAGTTTGAGCAGCTGGAGTAGGTCAGATGTCAGTGACTGACTACGAGTCTATGTTTTCTGAGTTGTCTCGTCATGCACTCATGATACTTCCAACTGACGCAGAGAGAGTGTGAATATTTGAAGCCAGGTTACACTCAGGCATTAGGGCCAACATGGACCGAGAGGTGGAGATGGGGACTCCTTATCAGCTTGTGGTAGAGATTGCTCGCAGGATTGAGGGTTATCGGTTGAGGAGCAGAGAGAAGGGGCAGCATGATAAGAGGGCTAGATTTTCTGGATATTTCAGAGGTGCTCCAGCCAGGGGTAGAGGCTAGTTTGGTAGGGGATAGTCCAGTAGGCCCCCATATTCAACACCACCACCACCCCCTCGAGGTGCTCCCATGAGGACTTATTTTAGTGATATGTCGGAGTGTTCTTATCGCCCACCAGCCATTAAGGGATCCTCCGGTGGGTATTCTGGTCCTCATGGGCCTACCGGCTCTTATTTTAGTGCCATGCCAGAGAGTTCATACCGTCCTCCAACTATTCAGGGCCCTTCAGGGTAGCAGGCTATGGTGCTGAGACGTTGTTATGAGTGCGGAGATCCAGGCCATATCAAGAGGACTTTTCCCAGGCTTCGGGGCAAGGTCGTGCAGCAGAGTCATCAGCCTATGATTACAGCACCGACAGTTCGGCCACCAAGAGGTGGAGGACAGGTTGGTAGATATCGTCTTAGAGGTGAAGTCTAGACAGGGGGAGCCCCACCAGTTCTTGTTCATTCCGGTGGAGGCCAATCATCCGGCGCTCCAGCCATATTCTATGCTATTTCGGCCAGATCAGATGCAGTGGCCTTAGATGCCGTGATCACAGGTATTATTTCAGTTTGCGATAGAGATGCATCGGTATTATTTGATCCAGGGTCCACTTATTCATATGTATCAGCCTTATTTGCTCATTCCCTGGATATTCCTCGTGAGTCCTTGGGAACTCCTGTTTATGTGTCCACTCCTATGGATGATTATGTGGTTGTGGATCGGATTTAGCGGTCCTATGTGGTTACATTCTGTGGGTTCGATTCCAGAGCAGACCTCCTGTTGCTTGATATGGTTGATTTTGAGGCTATCCTGGGCATGGATTGGTTGTCTCCCTATCATGCCATTCTAGATTGCCATGCCAAGACTGTTACTCTAGCCATGCCCGAGTTGCCGAGATTAGAGTGGAGAGGTTCCTCAGTTAGTGCCGCTAGTCGAGTTATTTTCTTCCTTAAGGATCGACATATGGTCGAGAAGGGTTGTTTGGATTATCTTACTTATGTGCAGGACACCACCGCCGAGTCTCCGACGATTAATTTAGTGCTAGTAGTTCGAGAGTTCGATGATGTATTCCCTTTAGACCTTCCAGGCATGCCACCGGATCGTGACATTGATTTTTGCATTGACTTAGCTCCAGGAACCCACCCCATATATATTCCCCCATACCGTATGGCTCCGAAGGAATTGAAGGAGGGTGATCCAGTGTTATTTGTGAAGAAGAAAGATGGGACCATGTGGATGTGTATTGACTACCGCCAGTTGAACAAGGTCACTATCAAGAACAAGTATCTATTACCGTGTATCGATGATTTGTTTGACAAGTTGCAGGGTGCTCGGGTGTTTTCTAAGATTGACTTGAGATCAGGGTACCATCAGCTGAAGATTCGAGACTTGGATGTTCTGAAGAATGCCTTTCGTACGAGATATGGTCATTACGAGTTCCTGGTGATGTCCTTTGGCTTGACTAATGCTCCAGCAACATTTATGGACTTGATGAACAGAGTGTTCAGGACTTATATTGTTTATTTTGTCATTGTCTTCATTGATGACATTCTGATTTACTCACGTAGCCTGGGGGAGCACGAGCAAAATCTTAGAGTTGTGCTCCAGAACTTGCGAGAACAGAAGTTGTATGCTAAGTTCTCCAAGTGCGAGTTTTGGTTGGATTCTGTGGAATTCTTGGGGCATGTGGTATCCGGAGAAGGTATCAAGGTTGATCCTAAGAAGATTGAGGCAGTTCAGATTTGGCTACGCCCTACTTCAGCTACAGAGATCAGGAGCTTCTTGGGTCTAGCGGGTTATTATCGCCGATTTGTGGAGGGTTTTTCATCCATTGCATCTCCTCTGACTAAATTGACCCAGAAGAATGCCCCATTTTGATGGTCCGACGAGTGTGAGGGCGAGCTTTAAAAAGCTCAAGACAACATTGACCTCAGCACCAGTTCTAGTGTTACCTTCCGGCTCTGGGATGTATACGGTTTATTGATGCTTAACGCGTTGGTTTGGGTTGTGTGTTGATGCAGAAGAGGCGAGTTATTGCATATGCTTCACGATAGCTGAAAGTTCATGAGAAGAATTACCATGTGCACGATCTGGAGTTGGCGGCGATTGTTCATGCTCTTAAGATTTGGAGCCATTACTTGTATGGGGTGCCTTGTGAGGTTTATACAAATCACCGCAGTTTGCAGCACTTGTTCAATCAAAGGGATCTTAATTTGAGGTAGCGCAGGTGGCTTAAGTTGGTGAAGGATTATGACATCACCATTCTTTATTATCGAGGCAAGGCGAACGTGGTAGTTGATGCCTTAAGCAGGAAGGCGGAGAGTATGGGTAGTTTGGCTTTCATTTCAGCAGAGGAGAGACCTTTAGCTTTGTACATTCAGTCCTTGGCTAATCGCCTCGTGAGGTTGGACCTTTCCGAGCCCAGCGGGATTCTTGCATTTGTGATGGCCCAGTCTTCGTTATTGGGGGATATCAAGACTCGGCAGTATGATGATCCGCACTTGGAGGCTCTCCGGGATACAGTGGTTCAGGGTGGTGCCAAGGAGGTTTCTATTGGCAAGGATGGTGTTCTGAGACTTCAAAGTCGCTTATGTGTCCCCAGTGTTGATGGCCTGGGGGAGAGGATTCTAGAGGAGGCTCATAGTTCTCGATATTCTATTCATCCTGGTGCTACGAAGATGTATCGTGACTTGAGACAGCATTTCTAGTGGAGACGAATGAAGAAAGACATAATGAAGTATGTAGCTAGGTGTTTAAATTTCCAGCAGGTTAAGTATGAGCACTAGAGGCCAGGAGGCCTACTTCAGCAGATGCCTATACCTGAGTGGAAATGGGAGCGCATCACTATGGACTTTGGAGTTGGATTGACTTGGACCTTGCGGAAGGTTGATGCAGTTTGGGTCATTGTGGACAGGTTGACAAAGTCGACACCTTTCATTCCAGTAGCTACTACCCATACTTCTTAGAGGTTGGCCCATATCTACATCCGAGAGATAGTTCGGTTGCACGGTGTGCCTATGTCCATTATATCAGATCGAGGTCCTCAGTTCACCTCGCATTTCTAGAGAGCATTACAGAGTGAGTTAGGCACTCGGGTAGAGCTCAACACAGCATTCCACCCTCAGACCGACGGGCAATCGGATCGGACAATTCAGATATTGGAGGACATGCTCAGAGCATGTGTGATTGACTTTGGAGGGCAGTGGGACTAGTTCCTGCCTTTGGCCGAGTTTGCTTATAATAATAGTTATCAGTCCAACATTGAGATGGCTCCATTTGAGGCCTTGTATGTTCGGCGCTGTCGTTCTCCCATCGGGTGGTTTGAGCCTGGCGAGGCTAAGCTATATAGCACCGATCTGGTGAAGGATGCTTTGGAGAAGTTGAAGTTGATTCAGGAGAGACTCCGCACAGCTCAGTCCAGACAGAAGATTTATGCAGACCAGAAGGCGCGTGATGTATCATTTATGGAGGGTGAGAAAGTTTTGTTGAAGGTCTCGCCGATGAAGGGCATTATGAGGTTTGGGAAGAAGGGCAAGCTGATCCCGAGGTTTATAGGCCCATTTGAGGTGTTGAGACGAGTTGGGGAGGTTGTTTGTGAGCTTGATTTACCTCCCAGTTTATCAGGGGTTCATCCGGTCTTTCATGTGTCTATGCTCCGGAGGTATCACGCCGACTTCTCTCACGTGGTAGATTCCAGTACCATTCAGCTAGATAAGAGGTTGGGTTATGAGGAAGAGCCAGTTGCTATCATTGACAGGCATGATCGCCAGTTGAGGTCCAAGAGGGTTTCCGCCGTAAAGTTCCAGTGGAGGGGACAACCAGTTGAGGAGGCGATTTGGGAGTCCGAGGAGGACATGAGCAGATATCCACACTTATTCGGCACTCCAGGTATGATTCTAGACCCGTTCGAGGACGAACGTTTGTTTAAGAGGTGGAGAATGTAACGACCCGACCGGTCGTTTTGTGCTCTAGGACCCCGTGCCCCTAAATGAGAATTCCCGTAGTTGCTTTTACTGATTTATGACTTGCGGGGATGGGTGGTTCGAGGTTTGGAGTAGTATAGGAACACTTAGTTCCCTAAGTTGGCCTTAAAGGCCAAGTTTGACTTCAGTCAACGTTTTCAGTAAACGACCCCGGAATCGAGATCTTAAGATTCCAGTAAGTTTGTATGATGATTTCAGACTTGGGCGTTTGTTCGGAACAGGTTTTGGATGACCCGAGAATATTTCGGCGCCAAATAGTGAAATAAGAATTTCCTTAAGTTCAAATTGAGGTTTGGAACGTTTTTTTGTGTTATCGAGGTCCAAACGGAATTTCCGAGATCGGGAACAATTCTGTTATGTCATTTATGACTTGCTTGCAAAATTTGGTGTCATTCTGAGCAGTATAGATAGGTTCGGCGCATTGTTAGCGAATTCAAAGAACTTGAAGTTCTTAAGTTTGATCAAATAGGTTTTGGGGTGTGATTTTTAGATTTACAATGTTTCGGATGTTCCGAAGACTCGAGCAAGTCCGTATTATGAATTAAGACTTGTTGGTATATTTGGACGGGGTCTCAAGTGGGCCCAGATGTCATTCGAGCATCGAGCGAGGCAAAAAACCAGCCTAAAATGATTGCTTGTGCACCAAGTCTGGTGCGACCACACCTGCGGAAGTCCAGTCGCAGGTGCGAGACTGGGACCGCTGCGGTCCCAGTCTCGCAGGTGCGACTCCTGAGGGAGTTGCCAATTTCCGCAGGTGCGGGACCCTTTCCGCAAAAGCGGATCTGTAGGTGCGGACATCCCATCGCAGGTGCGAAACCAGGCCCCCTTCCCCTTCTCCGCAGGTGCGAGACCGCAGGTGCGGTCCTCGAGCCGCAGGTGCGAAAAACCTGTAGGCAGTGCACTTCGATTTAAACTCGGGACTTAGCCATTATTGAACATTTTCTTCATTCTTGGGCGATTTTGAGAGCATGCAAGGAGGGTATTCGACCTAGCTACTGTAAGGTAAGTAATTCCTACTATAAACTTAGCTTTAATACTTGAATTCCTAGGTAGATTAACACCTTAAATTAGTGGAAATCATGGGTTTAGAGTAAAACTGTCACGACCGAAATCTATTAAGGTCGTGATGGCGCCAGACACCACCCTCAGGCAAGCCAATCTTTAATCAGTTGATATAATTTCCTGTTTTAACATTTTTTTTGAAAATTATTGCCTTTCACTTACAAGTCATAAAAACGAATAAAAATTTATCAAATAAATACGACAGGTAACTATTTCATATATTCAGTTAAATCTCAAACACATCCCAGAACCCGGTGACACAAGTACATGAGCAAATTCTAGGAATTTCACAAATATTACAAAGCTTGTCCGAAATACAAATTCGACAAGGAATTTAAAATGGAAATAAATACAATATGAGGGAGACTCTGTCAGCTGCGGATGGCCTCCAGATGATGCAGCTCGCCTAAGTCTCCAGACCAGCCACGTCGCTATGAAAGTACCTGTGCAATGAAAATGCACAGCAAGTGTATCATGAGTAAGAAAACAACGTGTACTCAGTAAGTCGCCCGCCTAAACTCAGAGAGGTAGTGACGAGAGGTCGAATTAGATACTTGCTAGAGGTCAATTTAGTATATTCAAGTGAGACACTAATCATGAATGCCATAGACAATTTATTAAAATCAGGAAATATCAACTCCTTCCACATTTAACACTTTAAATCTTCGTCATTTCAATTGACAATTTAAATCATAATCCGGGATAAGAAATATCAGACTTATTTCACATTTTACACATAAATTCTCCTTCCTCATAACTGGCCATTAAAACTTCCTTAGGCCGATAAACATGTATAAATCACAGCAAATACGCAGTAAATATCATGCGCAAGAAATGCCGAGGGTCTACGGCCTGAACCAACATAAACATAAAATGTGCACTGCCGAGGGTCGAACGGCCCAAACCATAGATGCATCTATTTTCCCCACTCGCGAATCAATCATGCGACACGGTCAACATAATAATAATAAGGCTAACCTGCTCGCGAATCATACATGCGACTCAGGTGCTCATATGAATATACATAAATACAGGGTCATCCTGCTCGCGAATCATACATGCGACTCACGCACCCAAATTTACACATATTCACACCGATAAACCAAATTTTTATCAGGAAAATAGATGTTCAATGAAGTGATAAAATTCTCCTTTTAATAAACATGAGTATAATATTTAAAACTTTTCTGGAGATTTACTTGCCAATTTCAACAGGGTTCCAAACTCGATAGGTTTATCCGAAACACAATTATCCAAGGAAGAATCAATTCTCCTTCTAGGTGATTAAGAAAAGTAAACTCTATCCTTCTCAGAGATTTAGATACTAATTGAAATCATCACATGATATTTTACTGACAAGGTCACCAGTACAACAAGTAAAGCATGCTAGTGGGTCATAGACTACCCGGACATGGCATAATAGTAGCTACGCACGGACACTCATCACCTCGTGCGTACGTATCCCCCGAAGATAATAGCACATACTTAATTAGTTCACCTAGGAGGATAACTCCCCCTCGCAAAGTTAGAAAGGAGACTTACCTCGCTCCGAAATTCCATAACCGGCTTCCAATCCCTTCCGACGACTCCAATGGACGCACAACGCCCCAAAACTATCCAAATAACTACAAACCAATTAAAATATACTCTAATTTTTTCGACAATTTCAAATTATATAATTTCCCAACTCCGCTCAGTGAATTGACCAAAATGCCCTCAGGCCCACGTGCCCGAATTTTGAAATTTCTCGAAGATATACTCTACCCATAGCCTTACTAGCTCAAATATATAATTTACTCTAAATTCCATGCTCAAATTCGTGGTAGAAATCCAAAATAAAATTTCTAGGTTTTTCCTCCAAAAACCCCAATTTTTATACAATTTTCATGTTTTAATCAATGAATATACCTTGTATTTAACTTGAGATGAGAAGGAATAACTTACCTATTGATGCTTGATGAAAATCACCCTTTGAAATCCTCCAAAATCGCCCTAACCATGAGAAAGAATGAGGAATGGCCAAAATCCCGTTTTAAAATAGTTCACTGCCCAGACCAACCCTCTATGCGATCGCACTCCTATAGTCGTGATCGCATAGGCAAATTTCCAGAAGCCTCTAAACATACACTGTGCGATCGCACATTTAACCTCGCGATCGCACAAGCCATAAGCCTGAAGCCTCATTTTTCCCTCTGTGTGATCGCATACACACACCTGCGATTGCATAGACCAAAATCCAGCAGCCTCCCGAATTGCACTGTGCGATCGCATACACCTACCTGCGATCGCATAATACAAAATCCAGCAGCCTCCCAAATTGCACTGTGCGATCGCGGACCCTCTCATGCAATCGCATTGTGTAAATATCTGTTGTTCTCACACCGAAAAAAACAGCAATCCTTACAAGGCACGAATCGACCCGTTGAGCATTCGAAACACGCCCGAGGCCCCCGGGACCTCAACTGAACCTACCAACCAGTCCTAATACCTCATTCAAACTTAGTCGAGCCTCAAAATCACATCAAACAACGCCGAAATCACGAATCACACTAAAATTCAAACTTCATGAACTTAGAAATTTCCAACTTCTACATCCGATGTCGAAACCTATTAAATCACGTCCGATTGACCTCAAATTTTGCACACAAGTCATATTCGATATGACAGACCTTCTCCAACTTCCAGAATCGCATTCCGACCCCGATATCAAAATTTCCACTTCCGGTCGGATTTCTCAAAAACCTTTAAATTTCTATCTTTAGCCAAATGACTTCAAAATGACATACGGATATCCGAATTCACTTCCGATCGCGCTCCCAACTCCAGAATCACCATACGGAGCTATTCCCAGGCTTGGAATCCCAAACGAACATCAATATCACTGAAATGCACTTGAAGCCAAACTTAGGAAATTTCTTCTAAAATGATGACTTCCACAATATGCGCCGAAATGCTCCCGGGCTATCCAAAGCCTGATCCGGACATACGCCCAAGTCCAAAATCATCATACCAACCTGCAGGAACCTTCAAATCCTGATTCAGAGATCGTTTACTCAAAATTCCAATATTAGTCAATTTCTCCAACTTAAGGCTTCTGAAATGAGAATTTTCTTTCCAAATCAACCCTAAACTTTTTGAGATTCAATTACGAACGCACCTACAATTTATAATACCTGAAATGGAGTTGCTCACGACTTCAAACCGCTGAACGGTGTGCTAGAGCTCAAAACGACCGGTCGGGTCGTTACAAAAACCTAGGTTTATGACAAAAATGGGAAATTTCCTAGAAATGTGTTACGGAATCGTAAAAAACCATATAACATTGATCCTTAGTCTATGGGTAAGTATTTCCTTCAGAAATTTCCGGAATCCAAGCATGTGGGCCCGGGGGTGTATTTTGGGATTTTGCAATTTAGGTTGAAATAATCATTTAAATAGGGAAAATTCGTACTTTTGAGTATAGATTGATTTATTTATGCAATATTTGACTAGTTTAGAGTCCTTGGGCGACAAATTTGGAGTTTCAGGCGCGTTCTTGACCCGGGGAGTAGGTTTGACACGAGGTAAGTCTCCTTTCTAACCTTGTAAGAGGGAATTATCCCCATATGTGAATATAAATAATTGTATGTCTTTATTTGTGGGGGG
>MDKI01224796.1:0-19170 GCA_005239505.1 Nicotiana paniculata | reverse complement strand
TGTTACCGTTTGGACATTGACTCCTTAATTAAAGGGAGTACTTACATTAGTATGATTCTAATTTGAATTTACTTATATAATTGTGATGAACTATTATTTGTTACCATATTTTCTCTGCCTATTTTCGAACTATATATACTTCATTCTTTCATTGTGAACACATGAACAGACTGGTTCAATAACTCTCTCTCACAACTAAAACTTTTATACTCTCTGCTCTCTCTTATGTGCTACTTGTTATTGCTCTAAGTTAGCCGGCTACCAGCCAAGGTTAACTACTGTGCTCTCCTATCTCCTACTTTGTGTTACTGTCTCCTTCCCTGGTATGTTCTAATTAAGATTCCAGTTCTCAAACCAACATGTTTCTATTACTGCTGTAGTTCATTGTGTTTCTAATTTATTTTTACTTACTATTTTGTTGTTCAACATGTAACTAGGATCTTAGATCCATCTAGCATGTCTTTGTGTACTCCAAATCTGTCTTTATGTGAATCTCCATGCTTATGTTTGATACATTTGATTAGCGTATCTTCTACTGTCTTAAACTGGTTGGTACTGCCATGTTAGTTTCATCCTATACCCTGCTGATCCTATGAACCCTTAGGATCTCTGATTGTTTATGCATGCTCCTACCTGTTACATGTTCAGTACTCTGCACCTATGTGTCCCTCAAACCCCCTTTCCCCTGTTGTGGTTGTTGGATCATTCTGGGTCCTTTGTGTGATGCTGACTTTGCCTTGGTTCTGAGATTGGTGTTTATGTTCTTTCAAATTGTTTTCACCAGTTAAACTTTTGTTATATTTCCATTAAGTCTTTTTTCCAAAACTGTTTTCTTATCCAAAGTTTTCAAACTATACTAAGCACTCTCACTCTACTCTTATACCCCTTAAGTTCTACCCCTTTGTGTGAGCATTCCTTGGAACCCTTGAGCTCCCTCTGAACTTTGACACACAAAGGCTGGTCATTCCACACTACACTTACTCTATCTTGGCTATGAAATATGTGTGTGAGCAATTCCCGGGATCCTTTGTGGTCCTTAGGGAACTCTGACACACCCGGATTATGAAAAGGCTGTGAAACATTACTTGGCATTGAGGACATGGAGATCTGGGCCTATTCTGTAGGCTCCCTATAGTTAACTTCTTATTTTTCTTCTATTTTAGATGTGTAACTCATATCCCATGGTCTGTAATAATTAATTGTAAATAACTCTGGGGTCGGATAGTGAAAATGGGTGGGTGATATGCATGCTGTAGTATAATTAAGGGTAGAGACCATGTTGCTAGGTTTACTTTCTCTATGCGCAATAGCAACTATGCTGAGGTACAACATGCCATGCATTAGATATCATGCTACTTAGGCTCATAAATATTGTTTTCCTTTCAGCATGTCGTCATTCGTTGCCCTCACTTAGAGATCCTGCCTATAGGACAAATAATTAAGTAAATTGCTATTATGTGATTTTTCTCATATAAACGTGTCCTGAAAATTCATTTAGAAGTCCTGTCCTAGAATAAATAATGGTAACAAAAACTGCAATCATGTCTCATTATGCCTACGCACTTAGAAATCCTGTTTCTAGGTAAACAATATTAAAAACTATCACCTATGCTATTTCTGAAACTGTGCATAAGGCTATGATTCATGTGCATTTAGAAATCCTGATCTAGCAATCACACATGCATCATTCTGCATTAGACACCATGTTGTAGGATCATACTCATCTAACTACACTTAGTTCAAATATAGATATATAAAACAGTCCTCATGTTTTAACAAACTGGTAATTAGTCTCTGAATGCTTGTAACACCTAGAACTGCATGTTATTAGGTATAACGACCTGAAGTTGTCATCAATTCTGATAACTGCTACACGCCTAGGCAAGCCTTAGGTAATCAACCATAAAGAAATAAAAATTAGAACCGCCTTTTGTGATTAGTGTTCAATTGTCAGCATGTTTAAAACCAGTAGGCAAGCCTGATTAGGACTTCCTCTCTGAGTTACGTAATAAAATTTGTCTTTGTGTTATCACTTAGATACCATGCCTAAAATCAGAATGTGAATCTGGACGTTAACTGTGCATGAGTGATGCTGTTTATATGTACTATGCGGAGGTATACCTGAGCCTTTATTTGCTTTCCATGCTTTCCCCTTCTCTGAAGTCCTATATGTTTTATTATGTGTCGCCTTAGTAATTTTCAGCTTTAAAACCTGAGGGTCTGCCTAACACCTTCTTTATAGGATAGAAGTCCTAAAATCCTCCAGGACTAATAGAAAGGGACGGGTAACAACATGCAATAGAGTTCGTGACCCACACGCACTTTAGTTACCTTTATGGGGTGGGAAAGGGTAGAATATGGATATGATGGCCGGTGCGCTAATACCACGCGTAGCCCCTCTCTGAGGAGTAGCATACCGGGTATTGCATTGATGTGATCCATATTATAAAACCTAGGATATCCTTTACTTTTACATGCTTAGATTGTAATTCTTTTCAAAATCTAACTTTTCATTGATTGTTTTCAAACATCTGCGTACTTAGACTAAATCCCCTACTATTTGAGCCATATTTGTTTATTTTCTAATTGTAAAAAGTTCACAAAAGCTGTTTGGCCGGGAACTACACTTGTGGATCCTGAGGGGTGCCTAACACCTTCCCCTTAGGATAATTTCAAGCCCTTACTGTGTCTCTGGTTAACAACCTAGTTATAGATAAACCCTTTAGGTGCCCTAACGCACCTCAAACCCTTTAGGTGGAGACTCTCCTCTCTTAACTCTTCCTTAAAGTAGTTGTTAAAAATGTCAAAAACCCCGACCGATCCGAAAGGATAGGAAAAAAGGGGCGCGACAACATGGCGACTCTGTTGGGGATTATAGGCTTTTACCATTATAAACCGCTTTGTGAATTTTCCCGAGTATGATTTGTTTGATATTTTGCACCCTTTCCTTTTCCCCCTCTATGTGCAACTAATTGTTTTTCGAATATTTATTCCCTCCAAAAAGCAAAACTGACATGTTTCTTTGTTTTCCTTTGTAACCGCTTTAAATCATAACTGTTGTATTTACCGTTTTCCTAACGTGAAAATACATGACAACATGTTTTTAATGCTTATTTATTATTTCATAATCATTCTCAACGTTCATACTCCACTCGTGCCAAACAAAATACTATAGCAATGCTTGATGAGTGGTTGCGCTCTTCCTATATTATTACCCCCTAAATTCGGAAAGGCTTATTTGCGGTAAAACTAGTCGATCAGCGGTGCAGTCGACGGTTCCGTGCCTTTCCCCCTTGAGTTGTCCGCTCGAGGGTACCGGTCTAAAACCTCATAGAAACCTTACTCCGTTATGTTGTTTCATGCATCATGGTCAAACCTAGCCAGGCTAAAGTGTGGTCCGCATGATAGCTTTTAAGATTGCCTTGTCCAAAAGTCCACTGGGTTTCTTTAAACCCAAACGGACATCATCACGTTCTGTGCATTTATTTGGAGAACTAAATGCTTTATGCTAATTGCTGATGTTAAATAGTCGAGTCTGGTGGGGGTCAGGATCTAATCCTGTTTGCCTTGTAGAAATATGAGGCACGAAGTCCCCATATTCGGCATGGTCTCCAATATCCATCCAATATTGCTAAGTTGGTGGGAAGATTTTCATTCTAGTGACAAAACTCTCGTCAAAAAATACTTGGGCAATCTACCATCTCTCCTAGAAATCCAGCCTAACAACATGATAATAGAGGATGCTACCCTGTTCTTGGATTGTGAAAGGTCCGTGTTCCACTTTAGGGACATTGAAATGACACCTTTGCTGGAGGAAATAGGAGGACTGGCTGTCCTAGTATGGGAAACCCCGGGGTTGCTAATGCCTGAGAACCGCACAGGCAAAGGTCTCCTCAAAATGATGGGTCTGAGGAAGATTGCAGAACTGGTATGCTTAAAGGAGTCATACATCCCTTTTGACTATTTGTATGAAAGGTACGACCACAACAAATCATACCGTACCTACCTCGACGAATTTTCCATCACATCCTTGGGACACATTCATCGTAGAGTATTCGTCTTCATATTTTGCTTCTTGGGTCTGATTGTGTTTCCAATGAAGAAGGAGAGAATCCACACTAGAATGGCCATGGTAACCAAGACACTAATGGAAGGAATTGGTGGGCAAAACTTCAGCATTGTGCCCATGATCATTGCAGACATATATCGAGCCTTGGAAAAGTGTCAACGAGGGGCAAGACACTTCGAAGGCTGCAATCTACTACTTCAGCTTTGGCTCATGAAACATCTCCAAAAGGGCGAATACCGACAAGAAATTCATCGAAGAGTTTGGGATGACCACATCGCTTTCTACCATCCAAAGCGAATGAATTACATCCCCAACATGTTTGCTCAACCTGAGAACGCCAAAGGATGGGTCGAGCTCTTTGATAATCTGACTGAAGAACAGGTTCAATGGATGTTCGAGTGGTTTTCGACAGAGGAGTTCATTGCCCGTTCCAGAGATGCACCGTTCCTAATACTAATTGTTCTAAGAGGAACATACCCTTACGTCCTTCTTCGAGTTATGAGGCAAGCGGGTAGGAAGCAAGTCATACCCAGGGTCGACAAGATGAGCCATCTTCGATCTGACTTCCAAAATGACGATAGTCCTCACAAGTGCCAAAACCCAGCACATGTGGCACTGCAAGATTGTAATGGAGAAGGACACCATCGAGCTAGAAAGATATCATGCCGGTTGTACCTCTTTCTATTCTGGTTGGTTGGCAAAAAATTGGGGTGGTCTGAGCGAGCTAGGATTCGTTCAGGGCCACAGGGTTATAGATGAAAAGGCCGAGGCACAAGTAAAATACAACCAACTGCGCAAGAGGATCCGCGAGTGTGAGGATGAGCACCGCGAAATACATGAGTCTAGCAAGAAACTGATCGAGGAATGAAAAGATATGGCTATCAGCACCAACAAAAGGTTAGGGTATTTGGAGCGAGGCATAGTAGAGCTAGAGGAAAAATTTCTCAAAAGGGTTGAAGACTGTCAAAAGGCTGAAGGGACCGAAGAAGGACATCTAGCCAGAGAATACCTGTTGCTGGGACTTCGCGAGTTGGGGAAAATGTACGAGGGAAGCAAGAATGCCGAGTCTGGGGAAGGTCCTTCTGGGACCAAGTAGATAGGAATGTCTTTCTTTTACTTTATCAATGTAATAAGGCCAATGGCCATTAGTGACCTTTACTTCCTGTTTATTTAGTGTCATTTTGGGATTCGTCTATTTTCTTATCAATAAAATGAGGCATTTAACATCTTAGGTTCTCCAAATCAATTTGTCGCTAGGCCCATCTCGGGCACAAAAGAGGTCCCCAAATTAGGACGCGCTTTACATTCCCGCACTATGTGTTTAAATACCGCAATACTTTTCATAATCCTCACTGACTTGGATACCTTTTGTTTTTGTTTTCCTCTTTCTTTATTTATTTATTCACCTCCCCAAAGGTTAGTTCGTGCACTCTACCATCATCATCCTATCTTACAATATCCAAGGGCCCTCCACCCTCGTGCACTCTACCATCATCATCCTATCTTACAAGATCCAGGGGCCCTCTACCCTCTCCTCCTTTTAGTCCTACCAAAGGCAAGAACAAAGGCAAAAAGAAAATGGAAGATTCAGAAAACAACAAAATGAGAATGTGGTTGAACGGGTAGAGGCCACTGATGGCCAGGGTATTCAGATTCAGAATGAAACTGTGTCGCATCAAGAACAAAAGTTATCAAAGTTTCAAGAATAGCTTGATCAAGTTCGGAATCTGGAAAACCTGTCATTCTCCCTCAACGTCCCAGACGTCAACATCCAGAATCCTACACCTCCTCAAAACATCCCAAAACAACAATATCACCCCGTAGCTCATTATCAAAATACCCCACCAAAGAACCAAACTCTTCCAGCACTTTTCAATGCCTGCCATACTCCAAAGAACACTCCACTACTTATCCCGGAACCTCAAAACTCCACAACGACCATTTCTACACCCATGCAACAGGCCACCACAACAATCCTATCTATGTGGAGACCATGCCACACTCCACCCCCTATCACATACTCACCTGAGTCCGATGAAAAGGACCTTCTTATCAAGAACTTGTCCGAGGAACTTAGGAAGCTGACCAGCTGGATTCAAGGTGTCGAGGGAATCAAGGGAGTCGAAGGGTTGAACTATGAAGACCTCTGCGTACAGCCCGATGTCGAACCGCCCAAGGGATACAAACCTCCTAAGCTTGAAATGTTTGCTGGTACAGGTGATCCAAGGGTCCATCTGAGAACTTATTGTGACAAGCTGGTTGGAGTATGGAAGGATGAAAGGATCCGCATGAAGCTGTTCATGAGGAGCTTGAAAGGAGATGCGTTGTCTTGATACATCAGCCAAGATCCCAAGAAATGGTTGAATTGGGTGAGCATGGCATCTGACTTTATGGACAGATTCAGGTTCAACACACAGAATGCACCAGACATGTTCTATATTCAGAATTTGAAGAATAATCCCACATGTACATTTCGTGAGTACGCTACTCGCTGGAGGTCTGAAGCTGCCAAGGTCAGGCCCGCCTTAAAAGAGAGAACCACAAATTCTCCGATATTATCAAGATGGGGGAGAGAATCAAAGAGGGTATTAAAAGTGGTATGGTCACAAATTTTGAAGCCTTGCAAGCTACAAATAAGGCTTTGCAGTCTGGTGGTGTGTTCAAGAAAAGAGACGCGGGAGCTGTGATGGTTGCACAAAGAACCAAATCCCCACTCAAATACCAAACTTACCCAACACCTCCACTCACATATCAACCAACCCCAAATTACCAAGCACCCTCACCCTCATACCAAGCTCCATCACCCACTTATCAATCACCTACACCACCAACTTATCAATCACCTCCACCACCGACATATCAACCTGCTTCACCCAGATACTCTCAACCCGCTCCTGTCTACCACACTTACAATTCTCAACCATCCCATTTACAATCATACCCTGCACGCCAATACTTCCCTAGACCTCGTCCTAATTTTTATCGCAGACCTCCAAAACAGTATACCGCCATCACTGAACCCATCGACCAGCTGTATGAGAAGCTCAAAGCTGCTGGTTATGTCACCCCAATCCCTGCTGCAACCCCTAAGAATCCTTATCTATGGGCCAACCCAAACAAGTCCTGTGCATACCACTCCGACATGAAGGGACACACCATCGATGAATGCCGCTCTTTGAAGGACAAGATACAGTTCTTGATTGAGAACAAGGTCATCGTGGCAAAGGAATCCGCTCCAAATGTCCGCAACAATCCTCTTCTGGATCATAAGGGTGGAGGCATCCACTTGATTGAAATAGAAGACGACTAGGTCCCCGAGGGGTCAATCGGGTTGATCGTGGAAGGCGATGACCCAAAGAAGCCATCGGTTACTCTCAACCCAATCATAGTCCAGATTCAGCCATTTACGGATGCTGAGGTAGATATGTCCGTACCTCTCGAGTATGAAGCGACGTCACCCGCCAAGACACCGGTACCAATTGAAGATGAGTTCGTGTCTCCAGAAAATGCACCTGCACCATTTGAGGTTGCCACCTTACCACCCCATGCACATGTTCCATTCGAAGTGAGGGTAGCTGCGCCAATCACGGTGGCGATATCGACCATGCCACATTTCTATACAAATGCTTTACCATGGGACTATACAGCCGGGGCGAGGAGGAAAGGCAAAGTCAAGACTGAAGAAGTTGTTGCAGCGCAGGGTATGACAAGAACTGGTAGAGTCTATAACCTTGAACATCTGGCTGAATCCAGCAGGCAGGCTTCCGATCGGCCTCCCATTATTGAGACAAGTACGGACGACCTTTAGAGGAAAGTACAGGCCAAGGAGTATTCGGTCGTCAACCAGCTAAACAAGATGCCAGTGCAAATATCCATCCTCTCTTTGCTGCAGAATTCCGAGACGCACATGAATGCTTTATTGAAGGTGTTGAACGAAGCCTATGTGCCGAAAAACATCACTAGAGGAGAAATGGCCAATATGGTAGGTCAAGTGCTAGAAACACTTTCCATGAGGACGAGCTGCCACCTGAAGGGCTGGGTCACAACAAAGTGCTGCACATCACTATGCAATGCGAAGATTATTTCATCACCAGAATCCTGGTCGATCATCGATGGAGGATCCAGTCTTAACATCTGTCCGTTGATAATGCTCAAGAAATTGGGTAAAGGGATGCATGATATAAAGGATGGAGCAATCAATGTGAAAGCTTTCGATGGATCTCAAAGGTCCACCATTGGTGAGATAAGACTATGCTTGCAAATGGGACCAACCTGGTTCGAGGTTGACTTCCAAGTGATAGATGTGCCAACGACCTAAAACTTGTTATTAGGGCGACCCTGGATCCATGCTGATGGGGCCGTAGCATCAACATTACATCAGGCTGTGAAGTTTGACTGGAACCAATAAGAGGTGATTATTCACGGAGATGGTAGCAACCTCATTTACAGTCGCCAGACTATTCCGGTGATTGAAGGAAGAAGGAAGCTGGGTGGAGAAACTTACCACCACATTGAATGGGTCAACGCTATCGACAAATACAAATGGTGGGATAGCATCGCAAGTATGATGAATTGGCGAGGGTACGAGCCAGGTAAAGGGCTCGGCAAGAACCTTCAGGGGATCTCCAAACCTATCAAACTCAAGAAGCACGACACCGCTTTCGGTTTGGGATACGAATATACTTGAGAAGAATTCAAAAATTGGTCGCCACCATGGCGCAGTCCTTATTACCCTTTGGAGAAACCAATACCGCATCTGGAGAAGACCTTCCAACAGGTCGACATCATTTATGAATCAGATGAAGAAAAAGCACTTGTAGCAATGAGGAACTTATTTCTAGAGGGCAATGATATGGACTGTTGTGTTATTCTCGAGGAGGAGGGGGAGGAAGGCCCTTCCATACAGGCTGTGAGCAGAGGGACGTACCTCAAGAATTGGACTGTCAGGACAACCAAGGCCCGACGAGCCTCGGGGTAGCAAGGCTAAAACGAGCGTTATTCATTTTTTTTCTTTACAAAATGATTTCCGTTTTCGCATTTTAATTCCTGCAATAAGATCTTCAATGTTCAAAATAATCGTTCAATTTATCAAAAGCATTTTTAAGTTTTTCTTATGAATCAATATTTATTGCTATCATTTTTATCTCATTACTTTACCTATACAACATTACTATTACCTGTCTTGATGAACCAATGACTGTGACATGCAACGAGACAACGCAACAAACAGACGTGGATTCAGAAGAAGATGACATACCTGACGAGATTGTCAAAGAAGTTGAGAATTTTGAGAACAGACCTAAGTCCAACCTGGACGAGACTGAAATCATCAACCTGGGAGATCCAGAAAACATCAAGGAAACACAAATCGACATTCATTTGTCGCCGTCAGAAAAAAAAGAATACGCAGAATTTCTAAAGGAGTATGAGGACATATTCGCCTGGTCGTACGACGACATGACTGGTCTAAGTACGTCTATTGTAGCCCACAAATTTCCAACCAATCCAATGTGTCCACCGGTAAAACAAAAGCTCAGGAAGGTCAAATCCGAAATGAGTTTGAAAATCAAAGAAGAAGTCACCAAGCAGATCAACGCCAAGGTTCTCAGGGTAGTTGAGTACCCAACATGGTTAGACAACATTGTGCCAGTACCAAAAGGATGGGAAGGTCAGAGTCTGTGTCAACTACCGGGATCTCAACCGGGCTAGTCCGAAAGACGACTTCCCTTTGCCAAATATACATATCCTTATTGATAATTGCGCCAAACTACAACCATTCATGGATTTCTTCGCTGGTTATCATCAGATCTGTATGGATGAGGAAGATGCCGAGAAAATGGCTTTCATTATGCCATGGGGAGTGTACTGTTACAAGATGATGCCATTCGGCCTGAAGAATGCAGGGGCCACCTACATGAGGGATATGACCATCATCTTCCACGACATGATTGACAAAGAGATCGAGGTATATGTGGATGATGTTATTATCAAGTCTAGGAAAGCCACTAACCACATAGAAGATTTGAGGAAGTTCTTCAAAAGGTTGCGAAAATACAATCCGAAGCTGAACCCCGCGAAGTGTGCATTCGGGGTTCCTGCTGGAAAGTTGCTCGGGTTCATTGTCAGCCGCAGAGGGATAGAATTGGGTCCGTTAAAGGTCAAAGCAATTCAAGAACTACCACTACCAAGGAACAAGAAAGATGTGATGAGTTTCTTGGGGAGACTTAATTACATCAGCCGATTCATAGCACAGTCTACAGTTATCTGTGAGTCGATCTTCAAGATGTTGAAGAAGTATGCCGCAACAAAGTGGACCGATGATTGTCAAAAGGCTTTCGACAAAATCAAGGCATACCTTTCAACACCACCAGTCTTGGTAATCATGTCTCACCAGGTAGACCTCTGTTACTCTACCTTGCAGTGTTAGATGGAGCTTTCGACTGCTTTTTGGGGAAGCACGATGAAACGGGAAAAAAGGAGGAAGCCATTTATTATCTCAGCAAGAAGTTCACTCCGTACGAGGCCAAATATTCTCTATTGGAACGCACTTGTTGTGCTTTGACTTGGGTAGCTCAGAAGCTGAGGCATTACTTCTGTGCCTACATAACGTATCTCATATCGAGAATGGATCCATTGAAGTACATCTTTCAGAAGCCCATGCCCACTGGCAAGCTAGCCAAGTGGCAAATCCTACTGAGTGAGTTCGATATTATCTGTGACTCAGAAAGCAGTCAAGGGACAAACACTGGCAGACCATCTTGCTGAGAACCCTGTAGATGGAGAATACAAACCTCTAAAAATGTATTTTCCTGATGAAGAGGTATCATTCATAGGAGAAGACATTGCAGAACCTTATGACGGTTGGAGAATGTTCTTCGATGGAGCATCGAACTTCAAGGGAATTGGCATTGGAGCAGCCCTAATATCAGAAATCGGTCAGCATTATCCGGTATCTGCCAAACTCAGATTCCCCTGCACCAACAATATGGCAGAGTATGAATCCTGTATCTTAGGGCTCAACATGGCCATTGACATGAACGTACAGGAGCTGTTAGTGATTGGTGACTCAGATTTGCTGGTACATCAGGTACAAGGAGAGTGGGCTACCAAGAATTCCAAGATACTGTTGTATATGCACCACGTACAGGAATTAAGGAAGAGGTTCACGAAGATAGAATTTCGGCATGTCCCCAGAATCCAGAATGATTTTGCCGATGCATTGGCTACTTTGTCCTCAATGATCCAACACCTGGACAAGAATTTCATTGATCTTATTCCCGTAAAGATCCATAATCAGCCAGCTTATTATGCCCATGTCGAAGAGGAAGCAAATGGAAATCCTTGGTTTCATGACATCAAGGAGTATTTGGCAAAAGGAGATTGCCCAGAGCTTGCGAATCCCACTCAGAAACGCACACTTCGAAGACTATCCAACAACTTCTTTCATAGCGGAGGAATCTTATATAGGAGGACTCCTAATTTGGGATTATTACGTTGTGTTGACGCAAAGGAAGCATCCAAGCTGCTAGAGGAGATTCATGCTGGGACCAGTGGCCCACATATGAACGGTTTTGTTCTGGGAAAGAAGATACTCCGAGCTGGTTACTTTTGGATGACTATGGAAACAGACTTCATCCAGTATGTCCGGAAATGCCACCGTTGTCAGATACACGCAGATATGATAAAGATACCTCCAAACAATCTCAACACAACAAGCTCACCATAACCGTTCGCTACCTGGGGCATGGACGTTATTGGACCAATCGAGCTTGCCGCCTCCAATGGACACAAGTTCATTCTCCAAATGGGTCAAAGCAGCATCCTACAAAGCAGTGACTAAGAAAGTCATGTTAGACTTTGTCCGCGACCGTATTGTTTGTTGATTCGGGATTCCTGAGTCAATCATCACCGATAATGGTTCCAATCTCAACAGTGACTTGATGAAAGCTATGTGCGAGGCTTTCAAGATCAAACACAAGAATTTCACAGCTTACAGACCTCAGATGAATGGAGCTGTAGAAGACGCCAACAAAAACATCAAGAAGATACTAAGAAAGATGATAGAAAGGCACAAGCAGTGGCACGAGAAGTTATCATTTGCCTTTTTAGTATATCGCACCACAGTTCGCACCTCAATAGGGGCAACTCCCTATATGCTAGTTTATGGTACTGAGGCTGTTATTCCTGCCGAAGTTGAGATTCCATCTATAAGAATTATACAAGAAGCTGAGCTCAGCGACGCAAAATGGGTAAAGAGATGTTATGAGCAACTAGCCCTCATAGACGTAAAGAGAATGAATGCAGTCTGTCATGGTCAACTCTATCAGAACAGAATGACCTGAGCCTTCAACAAGAGAGTCAATCCTAGACAGTTCACACCGGGGCAGCTATTGCTGAAGAAGATCTTTCCACATCAAGACAAAGCCAAAAGGGAAGTTCTCTCCCAACTGGCATGGTCCGTACATGGTTCACCTGGTACTGACAGGAGGACTACTTATACTCGCAGAAATGGACGGAGAAGTCTGGACAAAGCCAATCAATTCAGATGCAGTCAAACGCTACTATGTGTAATCTGTATGCTTTCTCAATGATGTAAATTGAACTACGCCTAACCTGATTCCCGTTTAAGAGGGGACACATAGGCAGCCCTATGGGTTAGGTCACAATTCAATAAAAAATTCATTTTTCCCCGCAATTGGAAACTGGGGCAGAATTTTGAGGAGGACCCTCAAAATTCTGAAGCAAGTTCAGCCAATCGTCACACGAGCAACAGCCAGAAGCATTCATCCATCCAACTGGGGTAGAATTTTGAGGAGGACCCTCAAAATTTTGAAGCAAGATCAGCCAATCACCGCACGAGCAACAGTCAGAGACATTCACCTATCAAACTGGGGCAGAATTTTGAGGAGGACCCTCAAAATTTCGTAACAGGAGAGGTTGCAATGTCCCGAGCCGTGTCACAGTCGGCGGTTCATCCCAAAATTATTTTTTAATCATACATTATGCTTTTACAAAATGATGCATGTTTGTTTTTGAAACAACTTTGTTTAGCAACGCTACCCCAATAATACAGACAATATCATCAGATCAATCCCAACAAGTCAAGAAAAGCCAGCGGGGATACAAACTAAGGCCCCCGTTTATAGAACTCACGATCTTTCTTTGGTTGCAGGCACTAAGGTTGCAAAATCCCTAAACGAACTATCCGCCTAGGGGACAAACGTTGTCCAAAATACGACTCTCAAAACTGCTGCACTTCCTGACCTTCGCACATGTCTCAATGCTCCGCAGTCATAATGCTCTCAATAATCACAATGCCGCAATCATCACCAGCTAAGAATTCCTACTGTCATTTTATTTCTTGCATAAGGCTACCTTTATGCCTTCCGAGGTTAAGCTCTACCTCCATCTACATCGTTGCATAAGGCTTCCATTCTGCCTTCCGAGGTTAAGCTCTACCTCTATCTACATTTTGCATAAGGCTACCTTTCTGCCTTCCGAGACTAAATGATGTCTCCATCTGCATCTACATTTTGCATTAGGCTACCATTCTGCCTTCCGAGGTTAAGCTCTACCTCCATCTACATCATTGCATAAGGCTACTATTCTGCCTTCCGAGACTAAACGCTGTCTCCATATGCATTTGCATCTTTGCATAAGGCTACCATTCTGCCTTCCGAGACCAAGCACTGTCTCCATCTACATTTGCATCTTTGCATAAGGATACCATTATGCCTTCCGAGGTTAAGCTCTACCTCCATCTACATCATTACATAAGGCTACCATTCTGCCTTCCGAGACTAAGCACTGTCTCCATCTGCATTGCATAAGGCTACCATTCTGCCTTCCGAGGCTAAGCTCTGCCTCCAATTTACCTTTCGAGACTAACCGCTGTCTCAAGCACTATTTACTTTGCTTTCCTTTCGGGCTAAGCTATGCCCTTTTATTCTCAAGACTAAGCTCTGTCTCGTCAACATCATTCTATTGCATCTGCATGAGCTGAAATATCGCCAACTCATCCAAAGGTGTCATCGTTCAGAGTCACCATTTTCATGGCCCGAGAACACCATGCCATGGCCTGAGGATCTCTTTAAACCTCTGCATATCATTATTCAAAGGTATCATGGTTCGGAGGCACCATCCTCATGGCTCGAGAACATCATTTTCATGGCCTGCGATGAGGATGTCATCCTTAACCCTCCGAAGACATCATTCATGGTCCAACGGGAATTTGCATCATGTTTAAATTACGCACAATATATGTTTGTATTATTTATTTCCAGGTAATCCGGCGAGCAAACTTCCATCCCGGCAGGAGCGATTCCGCTCCAGTTCTCCTAACCACCCCGTAAGCTGCTTATTCAATCAATCCAAAATGTTGCGTCCGTTCTTGTAAGAAATTTCATCGGTATACTTCACCGATGACTCCTGAACTACATACGACCTGATTCCTGTAAAACCAGGGATATGTAGGCAGCTCAGAAGCCAGGGTTCGGCCTAAATCTCTTCAAACCGTTTCGCTCGGTCAAAATTGGCCATAATATCTTTACCCGGCAACTCTTTCATCCTTTCCGGGTAAAGAGGGGCAGGTGTTGATACCCAATTTTTCCTTAAAATATTTTAAATTTTGCATATACACCTTAAAAATCATGCTTTCGTAGCAATTGGTATTTTCTATAATTTTCCTATATTTTTATTAATTTATTTTAATTTATCTAGCATTTTATTTCCAATAATAAATTATCAAAATTACATTACAAATGATTTCAAAAGCATTTCTTGATTTTATTTATTATTTTTGGTCCTATTAAGACCAAATTATTTCACAATTAGCCAAATTGACACTCTTTGGCTATAATGGCAATAACTTTGCAAGTTATTGCAATTATAGCCTAATCATATATTTTATACTATTTTTTATCCAATAATTAGTTATTTTATATTTTAAATACTAATTAACCATTTTAATTCATTTTTCTAAGCATCAATTTCATTTAACATAATTATTAGCTATTTTTATAAATTGTTTTATCTAATTTAGTTGGGTATTTAACAATTAGCCACCTTTATTTCAATTGTAGCCTAAAAATTAGCCTAACACCAACCCAATTACATAAGCCGACAGACCCAAGCCAAACCTACATCTACCCGGCCCAATCCAGATCCCATCATGACCGTTGTCAAAATTGATCAACGGTCTGGATCCCACCTTACCATAATTAACCTAAAGACTACCCCCCTTCTCTCATTTCCCTCACTCACTCAGCCGTCTCTCAACTCTTTCTTCTCTCTAACTCCCCCGCTAAACCTGGGCCCTTCTCCGGTCATCGCCTTGCCGGAATTCGCGGCGATTCCACCATTTACAGCCTCATGGCTCCCTCCTTAACGTGCGTCACCGCTTTTGAGGCCCTCAAGTGAATCAGAGGCGATCCACTCACCTCCTACGATCTCAGGCCATTTTTCCGGCCACCCATGTCTGTCCGAGTAAAATCTACCACTTTCCGGTTGAAACCGGTAAAATCTTGAGTTTTCCTCCTCTTTTCTGGGTTCTCTTTGGAAACCCTAACTTTAAACCTTCCAATTCTTTTAGATCTGTAACAGATCTATACCTATTATGAGTTCTTTCCATGTTTTCTTTAAAGATTCTTCAGGTTCCTAAACGATTTTTCAGTTTTCGAACTAGGGTTTTCAAAATCCCTTTCAAAACAGTCTTCTTTCTAATTTCTTAGCATTATTTTATGATTCTACCGTCTTTAAATATTATTTGAGATTTTCCCTTTTGTTTGAGTCATTTTTTTTAAAAAACCCCCAAATTTCTTGGGTTCAATCTGTGAGTCTGAGTGTATTTGCAATAATGTTTACCTGTTCTAGCACGACTACTTTGCTTTCATGTGTACTCTGTGATTTCTGTATGATTTTGTGATTTTTTTCTCTATACTTGCTGTTAGGATTTCTGATTCTTCGTCACTTCTGTCTAAATCATGATTGTCTGTTGGGTCCTTTAATTATTTGCGATGTTCTGATGTGAATCTCTTATTTTGTGGTTAGGATTTCTGATTTTTGCTTAATGTGTGTTATTCCGTTCAAATCAGTATTGTTTTACCATTTTGCATCTTTGAATAAGTGTGCTTAGTACTTTATTGATTTTTACACAATATTCTGATTTCGAGTATTTCCTTATGTGTGTGATATTATCCTTGATTGGTACTGATTCCCTGTGATTAGGACCCCATTCGAGGATTCTCTTACTGATTTCTGGAATTAAACTGTGTCCTGCCTTATTCCCATGAATAAGGCTGTCAAATTGATTCACATATGCTCTTTCCTTAATTAGGATATTCTGCATCTAGTCTTAATCACATGCCTTGTACTTTTACTACTGCTTATATGTTAAAACCAGATTTTCTATTGATTTCTTTCCTTGTTTATCACTGTTTGTTACCGTTTGGACATTGACTCCTTAATTAAAGGGAGTACTTACATTAGTATGTTTCTAATTGGAATTTACTTCTATAATTGTGATGAACTATTATTTGTTACCATATTTTCTCTGCCTATTTTTGACCTATATATACTTCATTATTTCATTGTCAACACACGAACGGACTGGTTCAATAACTCTCTCACAACTAAAATTTTTCTACTCTCTGCTCTTTCTTCTGTGCTACTTGTTATTGCTCTAAGTTAGCCGGCTACCAGCCAAGTCTAACTATTGTGCTCTCTTATATCCTACTTTGTGTTACTGTCTCCTTCGCTGGTATGTTCTAATTAAGATTTCAGTTCTCAAACCAACATGTTTCTATTACTGCTGCAGTTCATTGTGTTTCTAATTTGCTTTTACTTACTATTCTGTTGTTCAACATGTAACTAGGATCTTGGATTCCATCTAGCATGTCTTTGTGTACTCCAAATCTGTCTTTATGTGAATCTCCATGCTTATGTTTGATACATTAGATTAGAGCATCTTCTATTGTCTTAAACTGGTTGGTATTTCCATGTTAGTTTCATCCTATACCCTGCTGATCCTCTGTACCCTTAGGATCTCTGATTGTTTATGCATGCTCCTACCTGTTACATGTTCAGTACTCTGCACCTATGTGTCCCTGAAACCCCCTTTCCCCTGTTGTGGTTGTTGGATCATTCTGGGTCCTTTGTGTGATGCTGACTTTGCCTTGGTTCTAAGATTGGTGTTCATGTTCTTTCAAATTGTTTTTACCAGTTAAACTTTTGTTATATTTTCATTAAGTCTTTTTTCCAAAACTGTTTTCTTATCCAAAGTTTTTAAACTATATCAAGAACTCTCACTCTACTCTTAGACCCCTTAAGTTCTGCCCCCTCTGTGTGAGAATTGCCTTGGGACCCTTGAGCTCCCTCTGAACTTTGACACACAAAGGCTGACCATTCCACACTGCACTTACTCTATCTTGGATATGAAATCTGGGTGTGAGTATTGCCCGAGATTCCTTGAGGTCCTTAGGAAACTCTGACACACCCGGATTATGAAAAGGTTGTGAAACATTACTTGGCATCGAGGACATGGAGATATGGGCCTATTCTGTAGGCTCCCTATAGTTAACTTCTTATTTTCTTCTATTTCAGTTGTGTAACTCATATCCCATGGTCTGTAATAATTAATTGTAAACAACTCTGGGGGTCAGATAGTGAAATGGGTGGGTGATATGCATGTAGTAGTATAATTAAGGGTATAGACCATGTTTCTAGGTTTATTTTCTCTATGCGCAATAGCAACCATGTTTAGGTACAACATGCCATGCATTAGATATCATGCTACTTAGGCTCATATATACTGTTTTCCTTTCAGCATGTCATCATTCATTGCTCTCACTTAGAGATCTTGCCTATACGACAAATAATTAAGTAAATTGCTATTATGTGATTCTGCTCATATAAACGTGTCCTGAAGCTTCCTTTAGATGTCCTGTCCTAGAATAAATAATGGTAACAAAAACTGCAATCATGTCTCATCATGCCTACGCACTTAGAAATCCTGTTTCTAGGTAAACAACATTAAAAACTATCACATATGCTATTTCTGAAATTGTGCATAAGGCTATGATTTATGTGCATTTGGAAATCCCTATCTAGCAATCATACATGCATCATTCTGCATTAGACACCATGTTGTAGGATCATACTCATCGAACTACACTTAGTCCAAAGCTAGATATATAAAATAGTCCTCCTGTTCTAACAAATTGGTAATTAGTCTCTGAATGCTTGTAACACCTAGAACTGCATGTTATTAGGTATAACGACCAGAAATTGTCATCAATTCTGAATAACTGCTACACGCTAGGCAAGCCTTAGGTAATCAACCATAAAGAAATAAAAACCAGAACTGTATTTTGTGATTAGTGTTCAATTGTCAGCATGTTTAAAACCAGTAGGCAAGCCTGATTAGGACTTCCTCTCTGAGTTATGTAATAAAATTTGTCTTTGTGTTATCACTTAGATACCATACCTAAAATCAGAATGTGAATCTGGACCTTAACTGTGCATGAGTCATGCTGTTTATATGTACGCGGAGGTATACCTGAGCCTTTATTTGCTTTCCATGCTTTCCCCTTTGCTGAAGTCCTATAAGTTTTATTATGTGTCGCCTTAGTAATTTTCAGCTTTAAAACCCGAGGGTCTGCCTAGCACCGCCTTTATAGGATAGAAGTCCTAAAATCCTCCAGGACTAATAGGAAGGGACGGGTAACAGCATGCAATAGAGTTCGTGACCCACAAGCACTTTAGTTACCTTCACGGGGTGGGAAAGGGTAGAATATAGATATGATGACCGGTGCGCTAATACCACGCGTAGCCCCTCTCTGAGGAGTAGCATACCGGGTATTGCATTGATGTGATCCATATTATAAAACCTAGGATATCCTTTACTTTTACATGCTTAGATTGTAATTCTTTTCAAAATCTTACTTTTCATTGATTATTTTCAAACATCTGCGTACTTAGACTAAATCTCCTACTATTTGAGCCATATTTGTTTATTTGCTAATTGTACAAAATTCAAAAGCTGTTTGGCTGGGAACCACACTTGTGGATCCTGAGGGGTGCCTAACACCTTCCCTTTAGGATAA
>MDKI01039513.1:0-13300 GCA_005239505.1 Nicotiana paniculata | reverse complement strand
TCTTAACGAAGAACTTGGCAAAGTCAAACATGAATTAGATTGAACTTGTAAATGGAATAAATCATCTAATGCCCTGATATGGCTTCAAGAGAATCATAGTAGCAACCGGAGAGGGATTGGATTTGGAAGTCAATTGCCCAAGTGGGATCCCAAAAGAAAGTATCTCACTCTCCCTGAGAATAAAATTTGCACCCATTGTGGTAAGACTAGCCACTACAAATATGAGTGTACTACAAAAGAGCATGCTAGTTGAATAAATGAGAGGTTTGTCAAAAAGAAAAACTGGCTACCAATTTGGGCCAGAAAAAACATTCATCCATTCTCTCATAGAAAAGGACCCAAACTAGTTTGGGTTCTTAAAACTAACCCCTGATTCTTTTTGTAGGTTCAAGTGAGAGGAGGCAGCCAAATTTGGTAATTAGATAGTGGCTGCTCAAAGCATATGACAGGGAACATGGAACAGTTCCTTTCACTTGAAAGTCTCAAAGGAGGAAATGTCTCCTTTAGAAACGGAAAGAAAGGAGAAATTATTGGGGTTGGTAAGGTAGGTAAGGATGACACACGATCCATTGAACATGTGTATCTAATAGATGGCTTGAAATATAGCCTGATCAGTGTATCACAAATGTGTGACAGAGGTAACCTGGTTGCTTTTACTTCCACAAAATGTTTTGTGATTAACCTGTTTATTGACAAGATTGTTTTGGAGGAAAAAAGAATGAATAACGTCTAAGTCATAGACTTTTCCACACTGTCTGAAAATGAACTCACTTTCCTAAGTATGTTGGACAGTGATCCCCTCCTGTGGCACAAACGACTTGGTCATGCGAGTCTGACTCACTTAACAAACTAGTCTCTAAGGACTTAGTGGTAGGACTTCCAAACATTAAGTTCAAGGAGGAAAAAGTTTGTGAGGAATGTGCAAGTGGGAAGCAGGTAAGGTCTTCTTTCAAAAGTAAGAAAATAGTCAGTACCACCAGGACGTTGGAACTAGTTCATATGGATCTGTGTGGTCCTATGAGAACTCTAAGAAGAGGTGGTAAGAGACATGTGATGGTGCTAGTTGATGATTATTCAAGGTTCGCTTGGACCTTATTCCTGGCATCTAAGGATGAAGTATTTGATATGTTCACTTCATTTGTCAAGAAAACTCAAATTCAATTAGGACATCAACTAGCATCAATAAGATCTGACCATGGTACTGAATTTGAGAATGCTAAGTTTGCTGAGTTCTGTGATGAACATGGTGTCAATCATAACTTTTCTGATCCTAGAACCCCATAGCAAAATGGGGTTGTTGAAAGGAAAAATAGAACTCTTGAAGACATGGCAAAAAACCATGCTTTTATCTAGCAAACTACCTCACAGCTTCTGGGCTGAAGCAATAAATACTGCTTGTTACATAATCAATATATGCATGACCGGACCTCTAGTAGACCTATGAATTACTTAAAGGGAGAACTCCCAACATATCCCACCTTAGGGCTTTTGGATGGAAGTGTTTTGTGCATAATAATGGCAAAGATTCCCTAGGAAAATTTGGCCCCAAAAGTGATGAGGGAGTATTCTTGGGATATTCATCACATAGAAAAGCTTATAAAGTGTATAATAAAAGAACTATGTGTGTAGAAGAAAGTGTACATTCTGTGTTTGATGAAACTAAAAATCTTGCTGAGAGACATGAACCAGAAGATGACGAGCTTGGACTGATGAGAAGCAGTGATCACATTGAAGCAAACATGGAAGGTGGAACAGGTGATGGACCAGGTTCAACTACCCCAAGCAACATGACAGGGGGAATTCAACATATGCAACCTAGCCCTGATGCTGCTCCACAGCAACAAGACACCATGGAATTGTCTAGGAATGAACAACTGGTACTCAAACCACACAGATAGCAGAGTTCTCACCCTCTTGAGAACATCATAACAAATTTGACATTCGGAATCAAAAAAGATCATCTTTGAAAAATCTGTGTGCGTTTGATGCCTTTCTATCCATGATCGAACCAAAGAACATTGGGGAAGCCCTACAAGATGCTGATTGGGTAAATGCCATGCAAGAAGAGCTGAATCAGTTTGAAAGAAGTCAAGTATGGCACTTGGTACCCAGGCCACTAGACAGATAAGTGATTGGAACCAAGTGGGTCTTCAGGAACAAGCTATATGAGGATGGAACTGTTACAAGAAATAAAGCAAGACTAGTTGTTCAAGGGTATAGTCAAGAAGAGGGAATTGACTATCATGAGACATTTGCCCATGTGGTAAGACTGGAGGCAATCCGACTTCTTATAGCATTTGTTGCACACATGGAATTCACTCTTCATCAAATAGATGTTAAGAGTGCCTTTCTCAATGGCTATCAGAAGAAAGACGTATTTGTCAAGCAGCCTCCAGGTTTTGAAAGCAAGGAGTCACCTGACCACGTATACAAACTCGACAAGGCTCTGTATGGTCTCAAACAAGCACCAAGAGCATGGTACGAACGATTATCAAAATTCCTGGTAGAACATGGGTACAAAGTACAAACAAGGCAAAATTGACAGTACCTTGTTCTTAAAGGAAAATGGTAAGGATCTCCTGGTTGTGCAAATATACGTGGCTGATATTATATTTGGGGAGACTTCTGAAAAATTGAGGAAGGAATTTGCTATGCTTATGGGGAGTGAGTTTGAGATGAGTATGATGGGTGAGTTAAACTTCTTCTTCGGCTTGCAAATCAAGAAAAACTCAACTGGAACAATGATCCACCAACAAAAGTATGTCAAATAATTGCTCAAGAAGTTTAAAATGGAAGACTCAAAGGAAATAGACACTCCTATAGCCACAACTACAAAATTGGATGTGGATGAACCTGGTTCATTCGTTGATCAAAATCTATACAGAGGGATGATTGGGTCTCTATTATATCTCACTGCAAGCAGACCTGATATTGTGTTCAGCGTGGGACTGTGTGCTAGGTTTCAGGAAAATCCAAAGGAGTCCCACCTCACTGTAGTGAAGAGAATTTTGAGATATTTGAAAGGCACCACTGATTTGTGCCTTTGGTATCCTAAAGGTAGTAATTTTGACCTTGTAGGATATGATGATGCTGATTATGCAAGTTTCCTGGTTGATAGGAAGAGTAATTCAGGCATGGTTCACTTTTTGGGCTCCTGCCTTGTGTCGTGGGCCACCAAGAAACAGAATTCAGTAGCTTTGTCTACTGCTGAGGCTGAATATGTGGCTGCAGCCTCTTGCTGTGCTCAGTTTCTACAGATCAAGCTACAACTCATGGACTTTGGTATAGATGTGGGATGCATTCCTATTTTCTGTGATAACACTAGTGCCATTAGTATGATGAAGAACCCGGTTCATCATAAGAGAACTAAGCACATAGATGTTAGGCACCATTTCCTGAGGGATAACTATGAAAAAGGAATGATCTCAATTGAATTTTGTGCTACTGATCAACAAATTGCAGATATCTTTACTAAAGCATTGAGTAGAGAGCATTTTGAGAGAAACATGCTTGAATTAGGGATGATTAAAATCACATGATAAAAAAAAATTTGTTTTTTTTTTTGCTAGAAACACTAACATAGATAATCAACCAGTCTAATCATTGATCAGCATCATGACTTTACTGTCATACTCTCTTTCCATGTATTAATATGATTCCTGATTGCTAATGATGTATCTCTATCTTTGTAAATTGAGGAAAATTAAGGACTTTAACACGATGAACCTGGTTCATCTCTACTGGTTCATCTGACTGACAAGGTACGTGCTCATCTCCATACAATTATTGAACTAATTGCAGTGACACATGAGCAGGATTCTATCTATATTTGGTTCATTTCAAACTCTTTGTACTAATCCCTAAATAAACACGTTCCAAGAAGTCCCATAAGTACTCAATTAGCCCAGAGGTAGGGATCTCTTAACTGTCTAATCAATGACACTCCTACAACTATTAGACTCCCATTTGAATAAATATTCTACCCATTGTATAATTAATAGCCATATCTTATATAAGGGTCATCATTACTCTGTTCTTCATAAAGTAACCGTCGAGCCAAGATCATTATTCTTCAAACCCAAAAACTGATCACTTTTCTTTTCTTCCTAACAACACTCGTAATCATGTCTTCACAACCATCTGCTTCTTCTTCTTCATCGCCAAATCGTGATTATGATGGAGGGATTTATGAATCAGATTCAAATTCTCCATCTATATACAGTTCTCAATCACCAGAAAGAACCTCAATCCTTGAAAACCCTCCTATTCCAGAACCTACATCTAACCCTAACCCAGCCCCTCGTGGTCGTCGTGTAAAGGTTCTTGCCAGAAAATCAGTGGCTTCTGGGTCCCGTGCGAGATTCTTGGAGGCAATTCTGCAGGCTGAAAAGGAAAATAATTATGAATCATCAAGTGAATCTTTTAAATCATCCAACGAGGATGAAGCACCTGGTTCATCAAATTTTGAACAAGGTAATCTTGATGCTATTTCTGAATCTGTTAATGCGGAGAACAGGTTTGTTCTAGTTGATGTTGAAGTGCCGAGTAGGCAAAGAAAATTGGGAAAAGGTAAAGTTCTTGAGAGAGAGGGATTTGGGGAGGATGGTACCACATTGGCTATCTGTGGTCCCATTCCTGAGAAGGTTGGAGAAGATGTCAGAGAGTTAGGGGGAAGTGTATTCGAGGAAGCAGCGGCAAGTTTAGCAAGCTTGAAGAAAGGAGTAGATGAACCTGGTTCATTTGGGGATGATACGTTGGCTGACAGGCTAAGGAAACTGGGGGAGTCCTATAACCCCAAGAAAAGGAGGACTCAGAAGTCCAAGAAGGCTACTAACCCAGTTCCTTCTAAGAAGAGGAAAGCTTATGTAGCTGCTGATGCTCCTGTTCCTAAGGTGCGTGCTACTCGTAGTGTTGTGAGAGAGGAAGAAGAAATATTGGAGAGGGCTCTGCTAGAGAGCAAGAAAAAGAGAGCTGCAAAGGGAAAGGCTAAAATAGGAAAGCCTGTGGAGACTATTGTTGTTGAAGAGGATACGATGGACCTGGTCCATCATGAGGAGCAGACTGCTCCTGTTGTGGTTGGGGCACCAAAATCTAAAAGGGATAAGGCTTCTTCAAAGAAGTCAGCTACAGTGTCTGCCACACCTACAAGAACCGTTAAAAGGACCAGGTCCAAGGCAAGAAATGAGGGGTAAGTTGGTGAGGTGACTAACAGAATCACCTTGTTTGGAAAAAGAACAATTCTGAAGGGAAAGTTGTTGAAGGATCTCGAGGAACCTGGGATGAGATACCTGCTGGACACACTGGATGTTCAGGGGTGGAAGAACATGGTCCTTCTCATGGAAGGAAGGTTGGCTAGAGCTGAACTGGTGGAGTTCATGGGTAATGCTGTGGTCAAGGACGGCAGGGTCACTACCACAGTCAAAGGAATTCAAGTCTCCTTTGATGCTAAAGAGCTGGGAGAAATTCTGCACATTCCTACTGAGGACTACGAAGATTACAGTAGGCAAAGATGGCCAAGTTTGGATGGGATGGCCTCAGCAATCAACATTACCAGATTCTTCAGTGACAATGAAAGTGAAATTGAACCCAGGCCAGTTTACAAAAGTGAAATGAAGCCAGAGTACAAGTTGCTCTTCGAGTTTGTCATCAAGTTCTTGCTGCCAAGACAAGAACGAAGGCACATAGCCAACTATATGGATCTGACCTTGATGGAGTGTTTGTATAGGGGAAAGCAGATCAATTGGCCAGCCTTCATCATCCAACTCTTGGACAGAGTTGTGAATGGAACAAAAGCACATGCAATCCCATATGGCTTTATTCTGACAGTTGTGCTTGCTCATTTTGATGTTCCTGTGAAAAAGGCTGAGATGGCTACTGCCAAGGACTATTTTGGAAGGATACTTTGCTGACCTGTGATTATACTGTCAATGTTCCTGCAGATGAACCTGGGAAGCAGCCTGTCAACAGCAAAGTTAGAACTCTGGTTCAAGAAAGCGAGATCAAGGATATGGAAATCCTTCATTTGAAATCTCGTCTGAATGCGGTTAAAGCTGAGCGAGATGCTCTCAGGGATGAATTAGCAAAAAAGAACGAAAAGAACGAGGGTGTTCTTAACCAGATGCTTTCTCTTCTACAAACCAAGACCACAACCTCCTCTGCACCTTCCCATCCTTAGGCTATCCAGAGCTACCAAAACCCCTCTTAGACCAGTTATTCTATTTCTGTTGGTTTTATTCTGTCTTGCTCATGGTTATGGTTGTTTTTTGTTTTTTGTATGGTGGTTGATGTTCGTTCCTAATCAATGAATTATTGTTGTTTTGTTATTGATTTGTCTCAATTTCTTAGATAGCTTACATTTATTAGTTTCTTATGATGATTAATCATGTTTGCACCTGCAGTTGCCTCAATGGCCATGAGTAATTGTTAACAACTCTGGTAAGTTTATCATTTTTCAAATTTTCGATGATGCCAAAAGGGGGAAGATAGATATGTGCTTAAGATGTGTGTTTTTCAAAGTTTTTCATCAAAAATTGTGATGTTTATAAACTAATGAACCTGGTTTCTCTATGATAAATGCTTAAAAACATACAAAGTGTTGAAGTGTATACAGGGAGAAGCACAGAGTTTGTCATCATCAAAAAAGGAGAATTTGTTGACCCAAGTCACTGCATAGTTTTGAAGATTGACAAATGTCTGACCAGTTGAACCAGGTCCATCAGAGCACACATACTTGACCTGACGCGTTGGCACATGAACCATATATGCATAGGAGATGAATGCAGTTGTGAAGTAGTAATGAACAAGGAGAGTGTCTCCTAATGCGAAAAGGTTGCAAATTGATAAGAGAATAGAAGTTGAATTCAGCAAGGACAGTAATGAAGGAAGGAAGTTGAGTTTAATATGAACTCTTTCTCCCAGGAAGAGTTGTACCAGAACTGAACGACAAACTCAACAACTGACTCTATAAGTAATTGAAGCATTCTTACTTGAATTAAGAATGCACGAGTGCAGAAGTGAATCAAGAACTGAAAGAAAAATTCTCAGAGATTTTGCAACCACAATTACTGTGCGATACAAAGGCTAAAATCAGCTAGAAGAACCAGTTCCATCTTTTTGTCATTGAGTCTAGTTGGTTGTAGTAGGCAATTTAATATTGTATCTTTTCAGCTTTCATAGAAGCAATTGTAATAGGTACACATTGTTCAAGTTAGAGTTAACTTGAAGCTTGTAGAAATTAGCTAGAGGCTAGTTACTACGAAGGTATTAGAGTTAGTCCTAGGATTACAAAAGAGTTTATTTTGTAAGTCCGTTTGGCTCAGAGTTTTAGTGAAGAGATTGAGCAAATCCTACTAAGGAGAAGGTCGTGGTTTTTTCACCTTTTGAGCCAGGTGTTTTCCACATAAAAATCTCTGTGTTTTACTTTACTGCTTTTATTATTCCGCAACAGTAGAAGTTGGAACACCAAGAAGAACTAGGTTCTTCTAGAGAGACAACACTCGAAAAATTGGGTACCACACAAATTAACCTATCTTCTTGTGTGGTATTAACGTCTAAAACATCAAATACAACATTTGTCCAGAATATAAATAAGAAAACAGTACGATGGAGACTCTGTTGATTGCGATGCGTAGCCTGGAATGCAGCTCACATAAAGTCCCTCAACAGTTGCGTCTAAGCGCCAAGATAATCATCAACTAAACCTGTCAGATCCTGCACATTTAGTGCAGAAGTGCAGCATGAGTAAGCGTACCCAGTAATTATCTAGCCTAACTCCGGAGAAGTAGTGACGAGGTGTCGACATCGACACTTACTAGTGGTCCAATAAATCAACATGGTAAATCATAAATAGATAAGAAGCACAATAGTAGTAGTGAGATGAAACTGTAATTAACACAATCTTCCAAAATTTTCTTTCTAACGATATCAATTTCTCTATCTCGTATTCTATATCAACAACTCAGAAATATCAAGTGCCAATAACAAACGGATAAGAAACACCATATAAAATGCAAGGCATCAGTGGACGGAAAATCTCGCGAATATTCAAATTTCTAGTGATATAATGCATGATTATGCCGAGGTAGTACGACCAAATCTTAGAAATAGTATGATACTGCTGAGGCGATCGGCCCTATCCCATCATATTGTGTACACTACGGAGGGTCGAGCGACACAAATCATAGATGCATTTATTATACTACCGAGGTGAACGAAGTGCTCCCATGAGAGTGTGGTACATTATCCTGCCAAGGCGTTGGACCTGCTCCACAAGAAAGGAAGGAAATTATTGAATTACGAGATACGAGCTTACAATATAGTATATGAATACAAGGTGAGTATAATCTTTACCGTTTCTCAAATAACTTGCCAACAACTCAAGGTGATAAGGCTCGACCTAATATATATGTATATATTCTTAAATCAAGTTCAATTACAATTTCAATTGATCAAGCCAGCAGAATGGATTCAATTATTTCAAGTATTATATAGTAAAGTCCTAAGTCTACCCGGACATAAACATGCTTTAGCTACATATGGTCGCTCGTCACTACGTGCGTACGTAGCACCCACAGCTCTTTGCACATAACAATTACATCACCTAAGGGTAGTTTCCCCATCACAAGTTAGACAGGAGACTTACCTCGCTCCGAAGTTCCATAACCGGATCCAACGACTCTCTAACACCTCAACTCAAAGCCAAACATCCTGAAACTAGTCAAAAAACGTGCAAATCAATCAAAATATACTCCAATGCTTACAATTTAACAATTTATAACAATTTCCAATCCCGCTCAAAAAGTCGATAAAGGGCCCTATGTCAGGATTGTGAAATCTTTTGAAGATAAACTTTACCCATAACACCACGAACTCAAATATATAATTTATTCCAAATTTTATGGTCAAAATCCAAAAATATCAATTTCTAGGTTTTCTACCAAAATCCCAAATTTTTACTAATTTCCATGTTTAAACCCATATATAAACCATGTATTTAATTCACAAGTTGTAGGAATCACTTACCTAAAAATTGACGACAAAGATGTCGCTCCTAAATTGGCTCCCATGGAATAAATGAAGTAAAAATGAGCCAAACCACGTACTTAACAAAGCCTTCTGCCTAGCGATCATCGCACCTGAGGCCACTTGACCGTATCTGCAGTCCCGCAGGTGCAGTCCAACCATCGCAGCTGCGAACACCCCACTTCCTCTAGCACTTCGCTTTTGCGGACAAGGGTATGCTTCTGCGAGTCCTCTTCTATGGGTTTGTCTCCGCTTCTGCGCGTCTTCATACCAGGCCCCATTCCGCTTCTGCGCTCCATTACCCGCACCTGCGAGCTAGCAGGTGCGGTAAATTCCTCGCACCTATGAATCCAACCAACCTCACTCCCCTCCGCTTATGCAACCCTTTGGCCACTTCTGTGATTTCGTACCTGCGGCCCTTTCTATGAAGATGTGATTACACCAGATCTCAGCTGCCTCTGCAATGCTTCCAAGTCCAAGCTCAATCCATTTTCAATCTGATTCGCACCCAAGGCCCCCATGACCCTATCCAAACATACCAACACATCCCATAACATGATGCGGTCTTATTCGAAGCCTCAAACCACGCCAAACAAAAGCAATATTATGAATTAACGATCGAAACCTTTCCTTAAACTTTCAAACATTCCAAACTTCAATGAACGCATCCGAATCATACCAAAACATTCTGAAATGATGCCAAACTTTGTGTACAAGTCACAAATCATGATACGAACCTATTCCAAGGCTCGAAACCTCAAACGGACATTGATAACACCAAAGTTCACTTCAAATCAAACTTAAGAAATTCTTAAACTTTCAAAATTCTAACTTTCCATAATAAGCGCCGAAATGCTCCCGGACCACCCGATACTCAACCCGAACATATGCCCAAGTAGAAACCATCATATGAACCTATTGGAACCTTCAAATCTTGATTCCAATGTCATTTGACTCAAAAGTCAAACATAGTTAACTGATCCAACTTAAAGCTTTCGAATTTAGAATATTCTTTCCAAATCAACTTTGATCTTCCCGAAATTCAATTTCAATTACACGTACAAGTCATAATACATGAAGTGAATCTATTTAAGGCCTCAAACCGTTAAACGACGCGCTAGAGCTCAAAACCACTGGTCGGGTCGTTACATTAAAATAGAGAGTTGGCATGTCCTATCCCACCAAATTCAAGGTCCTGGAAGGTTTTGGTTGGGTTGGGGTGGGCTGGCCCTTTGACAGTTCCAGATGCAATTAGTAGGGATGGCAATAGGGCGGTGCAGGTGGTGGTTTAAAGTTATGGGGATGCGGATGTGGGGCAGGTTAAAATAATTGTTTTAAAAATTAATGCAGGGTTACGCGGGTTGCGGGTCTATGCATATTAATGGGGGTTTAAGCCAAGTTTTATGCGGTTAAAACTGAAAAAAATCAATTGCATGCTATATTCTCTTCTTTGTTGATTATATATCCTAGGATCCTAAATAAAATTTTTTATGTATATTGTTTTCAATCTATTATCTTAATTTCTTTCCCTCAATATCCTTCAAATATATGTACCTTCAACAGGTACTATGTGCTTTCATTTTATATCTTTAAGTGAAAAATAGGTTAAAACTTCTAAGTTCATAATTATGTGTTTCTTAACCCAAAAAAAAAAATTGTGCTACTAGAACCTGAAGATGTTTTAAGAAAAATATATTTAGTTTCTTTTCTTTTGGAATGTTCTTACTATTTTGAAAACTTTTCAGAGTTCGAAGACAACAATTTTTCCTAATTAAACTATAAGTAAATTTTGGAGCACCAAACCTAAAATCATCTCAGTTAAAAAAAATGACAACAACATATATAGGTCTCTCCTAAGCATATGTTTTTGTCACGATGCAAAAATCTAACTAGCCGTGATGGCACCTAACTTCACCCGCTAGGTAATCCAAATAACAATAATCAAGTTTTTATAGATATTTAACTGACTCTAATACACTTGTCACGACCCAAATCCCAATTTGAGTCGTGATGGCACCCAAATTTGATGTCAGGCAAGTCAACCTTAATTTACTAGTGATCCCTTTTTGATTTATAAAACAATTCACCATACTTAAGAGATTTTTCTTTCAAATGCATAAATTCGAAGTAAATTAGTGACTTAGACAACCAAAAGTGAGCAATAAATAGTAATCACCACCATCATTACAACCCAAAAGAATAGAATATCCACTACGTGGGCATGCCAGGAACTGGCGTCACAGGTCTACGGGCATCTAATAGAAACTAATATCCAAAAGAAAGTACAAGTTTGCCCTACTGTCTGAAGAAATAATACAGACATAATAAAAGAAAAGAGGAACTCCAAGGTGCTGCTAGAGATAAGCGTCAAGGAAAGTAGCTCACCGAGAAGTCCACGTCCCCTATACGTCAGGGACGAGCGTCGGAGGAATACCCCAGATGCACCTACCTCAGAGCCTGTACAATTAAGTACAGAAGCGTAGAATGAGTACATAAGCAAATATGTACCCAGAGAGTATCCCGTCTAATCTCGGAGAAGTAGTGATGAGAGGTAAACGTGATACTTACTAGGGTCAAAATTTAAATAACATAATTTAATAAGGGCTAGGCAGGTATAACAGTCGTAGTAATCACAAAGACATAAAATATCAAGTATAATTGTAATTACCTTTGCATGCCAGTTTCACTAGCATATAATGTACTAAATTCCCTTTTCACATGAAACAATTTATAGAATTACAACAAAACTCCCAGTAAGTTATATAGCACATAGAATGCCGAACGCGTACGGCCGAAGCGTCGCGAAAATAAATGTGCACTTCCGAGGGTCGAACGGATCGAACCATAGATGCATCTATTACCCCGCCCATGAATCGAACATGCGACGCGGTTGACATAATAGTAGGGCTATTCCACTCACGAATCAAACATGTGATGCGGGTGCCGCATACATACATAAAATCATCAATATTTAGGGAGTTAACAGAGATTATACTTTAAAGCAAGAACTTAAGCAATATAATATGGAACATAACTTCCTAATATTCTCATGCCAACTCAAAGATAATAAGCAACTCAAAATGCATTTAGGAACACATGTAAGGCACATATAAACATGCTTGTGAGTCCTAGAACTACCCAACATAACGTAGTAGTAGCTACGCACGGACTCTCGTCACTTCGTGCGTGCGTAGCCCCCGAAAATAAGGACATGCAATTATTTATAATCACCTATGGGGACAATTCGCTCTTACAAGGTTAGAAAGGAGACTCAACTTGTGTCGAACCTACTCTCCGGGTCAAGAACGCGCCCGAAAACTCCAAACTCGTCACCCAAGGACTCGAAACTAGCCAAATGTTACATAAATACATCAATTTATGCTCAAAAGTATGGAATTTCCCTATTTAGTTAACCAATTTAGCCTACTTTGCAATATCTCAAAATACACCCCCGGGCCCACCTGCTCGGATTCCGAAATATTTTGAAGGAAACACTTAGCCATAACCTAAGGACCATTAATATATAGTTTTTGTATGATTCCATGGCAAATTTCTTGATAATTCTCCTATTTTTTTCAGAAAACCTAGGTTTTTACTCTAACCCATGATTTTCCACTAATTAGTGTGTTAATCTATGTAAAAATTCAAGTATTCAACTTAAATTATAATAGGAATCACTTACCTCTCAGTTGCTAGGTGAAATCTCCTCTTTGAAAGTTCCCAAAATCGCCACAAGTGAAGAAAAATGGCTAAAAAAGGGACTAAGTCCCGTTTAAAACTAACACTGCCCAGCTGGCCCTTGTGTGTGATCTCAGCTGGGGCAGTGCAATCGCAGAAGTCAACGGCCAGGACCACCAAAAAGTCTACTCGCAGAAAGAGATTTGTGATCGCGGAGAGCAATTGGTCCAGGCCTGTGCGATTGCGGGGGAGGGGGTGCGAACGCGGAGAAAAAAACTGGTCCAGGGCACAAATAACCCCTACGCGAATGCAGACAGGACCATGAGATCACACAGGGCATTTACCCACACCCTACCAAATCCTTCTATGCGATCACATTAATGCACCCGCGATCAAACTGAAGGAAACCAGTCAGTGAAAATCTGGTGTTTCGAATTTAACTCCAAGGGGTACGAAATTCACCCGAGCCCCTCGGGACCCCGTCCAAAGGCATTGGCGGTTCTATATTCATGATACAGACTCGCTCGAATTTTGGAATGTGAAAAACAATAACGAAACTAAGAATTCGACCCCAAAACCAAATTGAATCAAACTTTGAACT